>CAUYPK010134022.1:0-25263 GCA_963574355.1 Loris lydekkerianus | reverse complement strand
TTTCCACAAAAATTGTTCCCTTTTATATGTTTTTGGGCAAATAACCAAACCATTTTTTTGTAAAGTTTCAATACTTTTTTGAAATCAAAAAAAATCCAAACAATATTTTAAATTTTTTTTTTTTTTTTTTTTTTTTTCCTGCCAGGACCAATGGAACTACCCAAACCTTCCAAGCAGTTCACAAAACTCTTTACAGTAGTGTAGTCCCAGTGCACTGGTATTTCAGAAAGTCACCGCAATTTCTGAGTCGCCCCTGCACATTTTCTCATTGCTTCTATTACAGGGTCACAGGCCTTTATCTCAAGAGGACGTGTCTCTAATTCTTCTCTGTGATTTGTTACTGTTTTGCTTTGCAATTTACATGTTGGATAAGGATTCTTAGAAGTCCCTAGCTAAGCCTCTACATGTAAGAGCAATGAATCTCAGTAATGGCCTTCTCTGGAATCTGTAACTACTTTATATACTAAAGCCTGCTTTCTAGTAGATCCTGCACATTTCATTTCACCCTATTTACTACTGAAATGATCCATTTTTCTTGACTTTTATTTTTTTTGTCTTAAACTTTTGGAGGGGAACTGATATAGAGCCAAGGTCTGAAGATGGGTGTGACTTGCCTGATCCTATGTTCAATTCATCCCATAAGGACATTTTTTAATGCACTCATCTGTTAATGGACACTAAGGTTGATTCCACATCTTGGCTATTGTGAATAGTGCTGCAATGAACGTCAGATTTTACATTTCTCTTCAAGATATTGATTTCTTTCCTTTGGCTATATACCTAATAGCACAGTTTCTGGATTATATGGTACTTCTATCTTTATTGGGGCGGGGGGAATCCTTAATACTGTTTTCTATTATATCTGTGCTAGTTTGCAATCCTGCCAGCTGTATGCAAATGTCCTCTGTACTCCACATTCTCGCCAGCACTTGTTATCATTTGTCTTTTCGATAATAGCTTTCTGACAGGCATGAGATGATAACTCATTGTAGTTATAATTTACATTTATCAGATGATTAATTATGTTAAATATTTTTTTCATATAAGTATTGGCCATTTGCATGACACTTACTTTAGACATGTATGTATAGGTCCTTTGCCCACTTTTTTTTTTTTTTTTTTTCTTGTCAGTTTTTGGCCAGGGCTGGGTTTGAACCTGTCACCTCCAGTATATGGGGCCGGTGCCCTACTCCTTTGAGCCACAGGCACTGCCCAGTCCTGTGCCCACTTTTAAAATGAGTTATGGATTTTCTTGTTATTGAGTTGTTTGTGGTCATTATATATTTTCAATATTAACCCCTTTTCAGGTATATGGTGTGCAAATATTTTCTCCCATTCCATGTGTCGTCTGTTTACTCTGTTGATCGAATCCTTGGCTGTGCAAGGAACTTTTTAGTTTGATGCAATCCCATTTGTCTATTTTCTGTTTTTGTTTCATACCTTGTTTTCTAAGTCATATCCAAAAACACCTTGCCCAGACTGATGTCAAGTAACTTTTCCTTTGTGTTTTATTCTAGTAGTTTTAAAGTGTCAGGTTTTATATTTAAGTCTTCAATTAATTTTGAGTGGATTTTTATATATGGCGAGAGATAAGTGCCAAATCCTTAAAGCAATGTATATATATTTATTCTTCAAAACTGGATGGGATAAACTCATTTTGTTATTTTGGCATATTTTATCAGGCTTCTTTTTTACATGAAATTAGGTTTTCTCTCTTTATTTTCTTATTTACTTTTAGCTGTGATAAAACTATATTTATAATGCTTTGTCCTTTATTTTTTCTAACACAAAGTCCTTTTGTGTTATTATAATCTCACTCTGAATAGTTATATTATATCCTATTGTATGAATATGCTGAAATATTCTGCTAAGGTTAGATATTTAGATTATGTCTATTTCTTTGTCATTCTAAATGACACACTTGAACATTTCTGTGTTTCCTTTACACAGCTTCCAGGACTTAAATTATTAGGTGAAAGGATATTAATATTTTGTAAGTAGGATTTTTATTACAAATATACTTAGAAAAAATTTTTTTACAAGTATATGATGCCCTCCATGAAGATATTAGAATACCTCAATTGTCACATAAATCTGTGTGTGGATAAATATCTCTGTTTTATTAACCACTGTATACAGTGAAAATTCTGCTTTCACGATATTAACATTTGAAGATAACAAAAATCATAGCATGTTTTAAAAATAGTAGTGACCTTATGAGCTAACACACATAATGATAACATGTTTTTATAATATAGGAATGCTGCCATGTAGAAATGAATACAAATTTTATGTAATATTATTTAATACGTGCATATATAATGTTAATATACACCTACATATAACATAGATATACTTTTATCTATATATGTTGTTGCACGGTCATTTGTGTATTTTTATTAAGCTAATTTATTTTACATTCAGTTTGTGCTGAATTGCCTTCAATATGATTACAAACTAAGTCATGTACAACAAGAATGTGAATTTTACTGGAATAATATATTTTTGGAGTCTAGATTCAGAGGAGAGAAAGGGAAATAGTATTGTGTGTGTGTGTGTGTGTGTATTTATGTGCATAGTATCAGAAATGGAAGTTGTTTTTCTCAAGGGAAACAATTATGGATACTGCATAAACATTTAAATTTTTCTAGGAAACACTGGAACATTTTATCCTAA
Organism: Loris lydekkerianus; assembly: GCA_963574355.1. Classification (NCBI taxonomy): domain Eukaryota; kingdom Metazoa; phylum Chordata; class Mammalia; order Primates; family Lorisidae; genus Loris; species Loris lydekkerianus. The sequence continues at coordinate 22,587 of CAUYPK010134022.1, read as the reverse complement.
ACCCTCAAATTTTGTTACCACATTTTATGTGATGCATCAGAAAAACAATGTAACATTCTTGTTTTATAATTCCCAAGTAGGGGAATTTCAACACTTTGGAGATTCCTTCCCTTTAATAAATTCTTCTAATTTTTAATTTATAACTGACTTTCATATGAATTTAAAAAGAAGGGGTGGTAGTTATAAGCTTAATGTAGTTTGCATGAGATTTACTAATAACATAATGAGTTAAACCTGTCGTTTATCTTTGGAATCATCTGAAAAATTAATTTATGTCTTTTCTTTATATTGACATACAATTGGGGAGTTTAATATCTATGAAAATAATGATAATTGACTATTAGTTTTCCTTAAAACCCTTAGTTTTTGCAGTTTTCAGTGGTGCGGTTATGAGATGCAGAGCCATAAACTATAAACTTACCTTCCATTCTTTTTAGTACTCTGAATATTTTGCATCCAGTCATAGGAAACAGCCAGAAACCTCTAATCGAAATCAAAGGTTACACCACAGGGGTGCAATATCTGTAATTTGTCTTGGAATGATGCAGTAGCTCCCCTTGACTGCTGTGATTAAATTCCTTCCAGTTTGTTCAGTTAATGGGAAGAGCACATCTTAACCCATAGAAGATAGTCTCTCTTTATGGACCTGTGACTCTGAACAGATTAGCATTATTATCCAGAAATAATTTTGAGTAAATTAATGTAAGCAAGTGGCAGTAGGTGAGATCCCTACACATCTATTCACAACAATATATTCTTTGACTTTCAGCAAATGACTTTCTAAAACACAGCAGCTGCTCAAGCATGGGTATAAATACAGTTAAATATACCAGATCGTATAAAATGAAAAGACTGCCTGAAATGTAAGGACAACTAAAGGAAGGTGTCCTTGTCATTCAACTCAAGATAAAGTTCTTTAACAGTGTCAAAAGTTGTAAAGCCAATAGCCCACTATTTGGTGGGTTCAATGACCATTTTCCCACTTTTCTGTACTTGTAATTCTGAAGTGACGAGTCACTTACAAGTGCTAGTTTGAAGCTGGTGCATTCCATAGTAATAGACTGAGGAGAACAAGTACATAAAATAAGAGTTACAAAGTGTACTGGTGAAGTTCATTGTGTAGGGTGGAGCATAGCTTAATAGACAATCAGCCAAGCTATGGTACTACATAGACCTATTTCACATCCTGGCATCATCATCTATGCAAGTAACTTAAGTTTTCCTTCAGACATCTCATATGTAAAATGGATGTTAATAAACTGAATTGTATCCCTGATTTTTTGTATGAATTCAAATAAGATGATATATATAAAGTGCCTGGCACATAGTAAGGAATCAGTAAAGGTAGCTGCTGTTATACCTTTAATTAATAGTTACTAAATTTTTTTAGTTAATTATGTATTTCCTGCCACTTAACTGTCAATTGACATTTCTCCCTTGTTTTCTGTCTACCTTATAGGAAACCATTTTGTTGAATATACCTGAAATTGCCATTAGGCCTGTTGCATTCTCTGGGTAGTGTGTCTATAAAAGTTGAAACGTTTAAGGAAGTCTATTTAGTAATCCCTTTCCTACATCCCCCTGCCATATTCTGGAGCAAAAATCTCACATCTTGTTCTAGCCCTGTCTCTCTTTTCATGCCTGTATTACCAAAAAATGCAATACTCTCTTTTATTTCTAACTCCCTGGCCATTCATTACATATGAGGATGGGTCTAGTCAGGGTACCAAAGGAATGATCAGAACCAGAGGATACAAACGCAAAAGATTCTAAGAGCAGGAAGAAATCCAGGCATGGTAGCAGTTGCTGAGGGAGAAACTCAGAAAAAAGTAAGTACAGCCTCTCACTGAGTCTAGCAGGTGAGGAAACACTGTAAGTCAGGGCTGAAATAAAGGAGGTATTGGTTGGAGTTAAGTATTCTATACCAGAAATTTTATTAGCAGATAGTAGAGAAACAGCCATGGGCATTTGATACAGAATTTTACTCCAGATTTTGAAAGGCCCTGATGAAGCAACAAAAAGCTTTGTAACAGAAACACGGTGGTTACAATGAGGGTGGTAAGCTGAGTTTCATTCATCCATTCAGTCATTCAACCAACCTCTGCTGATCACTCCTGGAGAGGTGACCAGGCACTGAAAAAGCACCTTGTGCTGGAATTAAAGCAGTGAACATGACAGTTAGAGTTTCTGCCCTCTTTGTGGTACTTAATTCTAAATAAACACTTCACACAGGGGTCCCTGTCTTCCTAGTGGGAGTGTGTTGAGTACAAAGAGTAAATCCAGATCACAAAGGTGTGGGCAAGAGTCTAGTTTAAGCAAAGGGCTTCTGGGCCAGTAGTAATTTTGCCTTTTCCTCCTTTCCTCCAAAGGAGTGGGAACTTTTAAGTTCCTTTAGTCTGGAGCTAAGACATAGGCATTAACTATCCCCATAGTGGGGACAGTGAGGACAGCATGTTTAAGTAACTCTGTATGTAGTGGTCAAGGCGGGGCAGAGGCAGGGAGTGCAGCAGATCACAACCAAAATACTATGTACTTCTCTTTTATTCCCTTCTTTATTAGATATGCTGAGTTTCAAATGCCTCTATAGAACACATACTGAAAAGTAATATCAGAAGTATTATGAAAAGGCATACATTTTTAAGAGCATCAATTTAAAATACAATGGAGGCGATTTTGTAACAACAAATTTAATTTGTGAAAAGCCAGTAGCATATTAACACTATAATGATGAGTTTTGAAAAGGAAAGGCCCATAGTTAAGGAGAAAGATTATTGGAATGGTGCCAGCTAGTATCAGGAATTATGCTTTAAAAATTCATAAGAAAGAGGCAATTACCAGTGTCCAAATAAGAAGGGGCAGTAATAGAAAATTCAGATTTCAGTGTATTGTAAATGTAATAAATAAGTTAGAAAATTGCCATTCACTGACTAAAATTGATTTTTGAGATCAAGCTTAAAGCATGTATAGGAAATGTAAGGGCAACTTTCTAAGCAGAATTACCTTTTCTGATTTCTGCAGATCCCCCTTGGTTCTTTAATCTGTAAGACGGGGACAGAGTGAATAGGTTCTCATTTCAAAAGACTCGATTAATTTGCATGCTAACATTAGGATTACGTTGTCCTATTTCCATTCATTCTTTACAACAAGCGTGTTTATTAAAAGTGTTATAGGGGATTATGTTAACTATTAATACATAATGCAGAAAACCCTACAGGTAAACAAAACACTTTAGGGCTTACACTAGAGGCAGGAAGATTTGAATATTAAGAAAGCTGGGTATAGAACATAGTGGGTTTTTGTTCTTTGAGTTTAGCTGAATGTTTCCTACCCTTTGGTGTGCAGGAGATGACTACAGAATTTCAAACTCAACTATGTATATAAGTATAAGGGTTTTCCAGATTAACTTCAACCACATTTTATTTTTACTATTCACATTGACTTTGAATACTAACTACAGACTGAGGTTGCATTCAATTGTCTATGGTTAGAATAAATTTTAAAAAAGCTCGTTTGATTCCAACAGTATCGAGTCCCATCTACAGAGAGAAGGCATATATAAATATGAACATCTGAATGCTTAAATAGCTCTATCCTTAAATATCTATCTACCTAATCAAATCACTAATACGTTTATGTTATGAAATGGTATAAAACAATAATGAAACATAATATGTGGTGTTTGGAGAAATATGAGAAATCCTTCTTATCCCGAGAACGCAGACCCCAAACTTATTATTCTCTATTTCTGCTGTGATATTGACAAGTTTGGGGGTTTGCAATGGTATCTCAGTTGGGCCCAAATTAACAGACAGAAACCACTCCAGTTATTTTGACAGAAAATAATTTAACATGAAGAATTGTGATCTAGATATTGAAAATTGAAAAAAAAGTAAGAAGAGAAGAGAGGTAGCAACTGCATTTAAGTAGCTGTCACTCTTAGAGCTAGGGAAACAAAGAGAAAAAAATGAATGAGTAATATTGAGAAGCTTAGGGGAGGGACTTTACTGAGCTGGAGCTCAGACCTCAGGGTATGGGGGCCACTACTTGGCTGGTGCTGGTAGCTCTGATATAGCAGGAGGGCTTCAATGCCACTGAGTCCTAGACCTCTGCCCACCAATTGCTGCTGGTATTTCTGAGGCAAGGGTATGATGAAAGTTTTTCTGTAAGTGTTGAAAAACAAAATTCAAGCTGGATTCAATAGCTATTACTAAAAAGGAGTGCTGCCATAGGCATGAAGAAGCAAGTCTGGGACACTGCTAATAGGGAGAGTAAATCCACAGGAAGCAAGTGGGAATGTGTAAATCCTCTCTCCCTCCTCCAGGCTTGCAGTCTTCCTCTAGTGCTCCCTACTGCCAGGTTCTAACAGGAAATCAGTCAGCAAAGAGAAGTGTTTGCAGAGCCCGAGTCTCAGCATTGCAAAGCAGAGTTAGAAGGGCAGGTTGGTGTGAATCTAAGGGGAGAAAAAAATCTAAATAACTAGCTCAAATGCTAATATTTCTCTGATGAGAAATCTGGAAAAGGAAGTCATTATTAAACATTTTCACTGTATTTCAAAGATTAAAAATGAGAACAATATGTAAGGTAAGATGATAGGAAAACATTTTATATTTCTATTAAATTTCCCTTGTAGTTTCTTCACCTTTGAAAAATTACTTTGTCCTCTTAAAAATGTATTTTTTCAAAGATGTGAATTATGACCTAACAAGTAATAATTGCTGCTTATTATTGAAAATTTTGACATTGTAGAATTGACCTTATACCGTATTTTACTTATTTCGGAGAATATTAAAGATTTTCTCTGATGATGAGAAAGGAAACTTAATCATTACTTTTCCATGAATAACAGTATAAATATTGAACATCAAATTATATTAAAGATAATATTGTCACAACATTAAGTGGATAGCCTATTCATAAATGGACTCAGAATGAGTAATTGTGTTCTCTACGTAAAGAAACCAGTTCAGAATGCTTTAAGTACTGTTTTGTATGTTAGATTTAAAATATTCTAGAGCCAGAGTTAAGCATGTTCACTAAAATTCCTTTGCTTCAATTGTATTATTTAGAACTGGCTTCAAAGAAGGAAAAAATTAGTAAATTCTTAGAGTGTCTAATAGGCTTTTTTAGCTCACATAGTTCAAAGAGGTAGACTGACACTGGTATCTACCATTTCTAGCTGTACTTATTCTATGATGCTGTACTATATTGCCATCCTGGTTTCTGCTTTACGCCAGTTTGTATTCATAAGTAATTCACCCTTACACCTTTAATTAAAAAAAAAAAAATTGCACAGAATTATCAGATTTCAGGGTTGAAAAGAATCTTAGTCTATCGAGTCAATGGATTTTGACTGGGATCTTACCTTACATCAAGCATTCTTGAGTTACAGCATGATATAAGGATAGAAAAAGGATATTTACAAAGTAGTTACCAGACTAAGTAATATGTACTACCCCAGGGGGTATGCATAGTGTGCTATGGAAGCAGAAGGAAGAAAAGATTACCTTTGCTTAGAAGGGGATGGGATGAGATGAGATTAAAATTGATATTAAGTCTAGCTAGCCTTGAGAATGAAAGGAATTTTCATGCCAACAAAGGTAAAACAGGCCATTCAGGGCTATCTTTTCTAAACATTTACCAAACACCTTCTATATGCAGAAATCTGTTAGATGCTAAGAATACTAAGCTGCAAAAGACAGTGTTTTTGCCCTGTCAGATCTTCCAGCCTATGGCTGATAAGGAACATACCGGGACTGCGAATTCATGAAGCAATTGTATTCAGGAACCAGTGCATATTTTGGCAGCACTGTAGAAGAGATTTGTGGGGATTGGAAGTTGACAAGCCACTGGAAACGAAGCAAGAAAAATGAACAAGGGATACAATGTGTCATGGAAGATATGTTGCTCAATCGAGTACATTTTTAAAAAAAAAAAATAGATATTTTTAGGTTTGTGTATTGCATTTTAGAAAGATACATTTGAAAGCAATGTATGGAATAGAATGTGTATGGGGAGATCAGCTATGAGGCTAATGTCTTTTCACCTGGGAGAAGAGGAATGCTTAAAAAAGGCAATGATTGATGGAATGCATTCAAGAATGTCTTTGCATTCTTTCTGTCTTTCTGTAGATGTGGATATGAAGCCTTTCTAAGTTCAATAAAAAACTGACATGACTCATTGGTAGAGGGGAAGGCTAAAGGTTTTGATTTCCAGCTAAACATTATTTTTTAAGTTAATTTTTATTAAATCATAACTATATACATTTATGAAGTTTATGAAACCAATATAGATACACTTATGTATTCATACAAATGATAAAACTAAACATTATTTTTATTGTACTCATATCTCTTGTTCAGCCTGTTGAACTGGAAAAAGAGTACCATTATCAGGAATTAACCTTCCAAAAATAAACAAAATAAAAATCTTGGACTTTATACAATCATAGTTTTTGCCTAAATGTAAAGCACATTTCAAGTTAGAGTAAATTAAAATATATTAGAGGTTTCTTAAAGTAACTGCTATTCATTTATCCATAAATATTTGTTGAATGAACCCCTAGAATGATATAATGGACATTGGAGACACAAAAATGGAGAGCGTGGCATGAAAAATTACCTGTTGGGTACAAAGTGCGCTATTCAGGTGATGGGGACACTAAAAGCCCAGACTTCATCTTTATGTAATATATGCATGTCATGGAATTCAACTTGTACCCCCTATATCTAATGAAATTAAATAAAGGGAAAAAGGAAAAAAATAAAGGTGAATAATAATGGTGATTTTTATACAGTAATTACATAAAATGGGTAGCAAAGACAGTGATAATAATTTGTAAGTTAAGTGAGGTGGCACAGCAGAGCTTGTCAACTTTTTTGTGAAGCTCAAAGTCAAACTGGTGAATAGGTGGTGATTAGCCTTGATCAGGGTCATGTGTCAATACCTAAATGATGAACCTCCCTCCCCCTGTACTCATTGTTTTTTATGACCACAGATCTCCCACAGGGCCAATGTGAGTCAGCCACAGTCACTGGCATTAATGAATACCATCTCTACCTGAATGCCCTTCTTCTTTTCACATTTTTACCAAAAAGAACACAGTAGACTTTCAATTATCCTTCTGACTACAAGAGGTATAAGGAGAATAACTCTAAGCCATGTGAGAATTAATAGACATGATAGATATAGATAACATGATATTATTAATGATAAATTCACAAGTTTATATTAATAGAAATTACAGATTTATTCTTCCCCAACTCACCATTTTAATTTCATTATTAGAGATGAAAAATAGCCTTTGATATGAAATTATTTGAAAATCAATAGCACTCTATCACCTAATCAAATCATTTGTGTGATATCTCAAACTTTATTAGAGATTTTCTAAAATAATGACTAGAGATATTCAATCTTGCTCTGTGATGCAGCTACAGAAAACCATATTAATATCTGTAATTATATTTTAGAAATGTATTGTCTGAATGGGTTATAGAGCTATAGTTGTGGACGCTAACATTTTGTTGAAGTTAAAATTCACTTAATCAGTTTAACATTGCACTATTAAAAACATAGCATAATAAATCTAATACTAAATGCTAGTATTAAAATGATTTATTTCTTGATCATTTTTAGTGTATTACTAGTAGATGTGCTATTAAGTTCAAATGTCTAATTAAATTGAACTCAGGCTTACTTTAATTATCTCACGTTAGGGGTCTTATTTAAATTATAGGCAGGTAATGACAGTTTTGTTTAACACTAGTCGTATAAAATAAACTCTCCATCTATTACTTGGAAAATGCCATTTTAAAGGCTTTTTTATCTCTGTTCTAATGTTCTTTATACATCAAAATGACCCCTATTTCTGAATATTGTGTATGAAAGCAAGGCCAGGGAAGGAAGTTGGTCAGTTAAAGAGTAATTTAAAATCCTGAACAATAGGAAGAACATTATTGATTATTCAGTGGTTGTCAAAGGTGTTGGGAGACAGACAATATTATTTTCCTGGCAGCATTTGGAAATATGTGTAGGCATCTTTTTGGTAGTCAAAATAATTGGTTGTGGGGAATTGTACGTCTAGTGAGAAGAGTAAGGTATGGTAACTATCTTGCATTGTAAAATATACTGCTCAAAATGTCTCATTTAAAATACTAACAGGGGCCCATGGAGAATCGCCAAGTCTACTTAGGAAACAGGAGAGAGATAACTTAGAATGTAGGTCTTCTGTGTCCCCAGGAGATATTTCACCATTATACTCAGTTAATACACAGATGGTAGTGACCAAAATAAAGAAGAGTAAATTACTGCAGAGAATTGGATTCAAGTAGAGGGAGGAGGAGAGACTAGAGCAGCTGGGAGCTAAACAGTGAAAAGTGGAGGGTCCCTGATAAGAATGGATCCAAAGCGTGGGAGTAGGGAGGAGGAGCTGCTTATTTTATTTCGTTACCTTCCATCACCAAGCATGGTACGCTATACCCTATGATTGCGTGTCTAATGCCTTCAAATAGAAATCTGATGCCCTCGCTACTAGAATTAGGGGAGTGCCTTTATTTCTGGTTGGGTTTTCCTAAAGCCCATCTGGAGAAGAGGACTTGCATTCAAGTGACTTACAAAGGAAATGTTCCCAAGGATGATAGGTAAGGGATCAAGAGGTTGAATACGAATGGGGAGGAGGGGGGAGTCTTACAAGGAGTAATTGTAGGCAAACTCCCAGTTCAGGCTGGTTTTTCAGGAATAACTAGGCCTTGGAATTTCTTGTGACTTAAAGCAGGAGCTATGCTTTCAGATGCCCATACTAGTCAATTGGTTTGTATATATCCTGTAATACTCAGTACACACCCTGAGGTGATATAAACACCAAGGCTCTTCAGATCTCTGTTCTTTTGGGCAAAGCAGCTTTAATAGCCTGAAGACAGGAATGCAGTTGCAGATTTTTGAGAAGCAAAATATAGCTGGGGGATGGATACAAGGAAAGGTTAATGAAATCTTAGTGGGCCTAGATGAGACACTTGTAGTTTTTTTTTGCTATAATCTTCAAACTGATAACTTCCACAGGATTATATTGACCTAATGTTAAAACAACTATCCAAAGAATTAGTTTTGAAGTATCTTGAATTGTACTACAGCTAGAGTTATAAGAAAAAAAAAAAAAAGTATTTCCTAATAGAAACAGAAAACAATTCGGAATAGCAGCTTGATTAAAGAAGCTGTTTGTTCAAATGTTAGTTTTCCTGCTATGAAACTTTACATTTTTATGTGACAAGATAGTGTTTGAAAGAGCACAATTAATCATTTGTTCAGAAAATTTCTAAATCATTTAAGTTTTAAGTTCCTTTTAGTCGGACATATTAATTTAAATGTCTTTACCAGATCAGGGATGTTGAAATCAGTCAAGTGAGTTTGTAATAGTATTTCTCAGCTTACATCTGGCTACAGAAACCTCTTAAGACTGATTCTGCCTGGGAACAACTGCTAGAGGGGAAAAGGAGGTTGTGATTACTAAATATCACTGTTATCCACTGACATCCCTTCCATTTCTTAGTTGGGGCTTTGTGGCATTTGTGTATATCTTAATTATTTGATTTTGATTGGCAACATTATTGCTTCTAATCATTTTGACAGTATCTACCTTTTATCTTAAAGTTTAAATGTACCTAGAGGCTACAAAGAGATGCCTGTGTTCAATGAAAGCATTAAAACAGTGCTACTCATAGTGTGAGCTGTTGAAATGTTCCCCATTTAGTACAAATTAGTTTCCCCCTTGGTACAACTCAGTCAGAAAAATGAATGTAGCTGAAAATTGATGAACTGTTCAACAGCTCCAAATTCAACAAATTGAACATTCACCATGTGCAGTAGATGATGCTAGTTGTAATAGGGAGTAAAAATTAAGATTGATTTCTAAAGCCAAGAGTTTTTGATCTAGTGAGGAAACACACACAATAACTTTAATTCAAGTCAGATAATAATTTCTAAATCAGAGACATGAACAAACAACTGAGGGACCACAACAGTGGGTGAGACTAACTTTTGGGTTTTGTTTTTTTTTTTTTGGTGGGGAGTTAGTGGTGAAGGAATGGTGAGCCAGGTGGGCATAAAGGAAGACTATATCAAAACGCAGCCTTGAAGAAAGGTGTTCGTAAAGAGAAAGGACGGTAAAGATAGAGCACAAAGAATGGAATCTGAAGAATAAGGAAGAGCCAGTGAGCAATAGTGTTTGGCCTGATTACAAACATGGTTTAGAAATATAACTCTGGCTATACTCTGTAGACTGAATAGGACAGTGATCGGCTTTGGGACTTAAAGAGGTAGGGATACCATTTTAGAGTTTATTATTAATATAATAAACATCTTGGATCTCAAATCAATAGGGCTTAGTATTGATGTGATTCAAGGATGTAAAGAAAATGAGTAGAAAATGACTTACTTTTTCATAGGTTGAAAAATCTAAGGATAGTGGTTTCATTGGATAAAGGTAGAAATAGAGATAAGGAGCAAAATTATGAAAGAGAGTCATGAGTTCTATTTGGGACACATAGTTTTTGATGTGTTGAATGAATGTCCGAGGGCATGGATTATTGGGATGTCCAACAGTTCTTATCAAATGTACGTCTAGATCTGAGAAAGGGAGGTTAATGTGTGCATTAGATAGGTATGCCAGGTAGGAGGTAATGCAAGCAAGATATCAAAATTAATGATAATGATTTTGAAGTCATCGTATAGACTGTACGCCATAGCGGCAGATGAGATGGCAAAAGCATATTATATAGCTAAAAGAAAAAGAGACCCAAAACTATACATCTTGAGAAGATTTCACATTTAAAGTAAGTGCTGATAAAAAGACGCCATCAAACAGCTGCTCAGAAATGTCGTAGGAAATTGTGAAGAGCATATGGGCCCAGAGGCAGTGAAAAACGAAATAGGTTTGAAGCAGCAGGTGACTACATTGACCAAAGGAAGTGATTCATAGACATTTAATTAGGGTATGAGTAAAAGCCATTCATTTTTCTCATTGTGTTGATTAATTTTAGAATAACGATTTCAGTGGAGTGATAGACCATAAGCTATAAATGCATTCACTCATCCATTCATTCATGAATTCCTTCACCCAAGAGTCATTCAGTCAATCTTTGGAGCTAACAACTAGGCCTGGCATCAGATTAAAGTGAGATCAGAAGTAAATAAATGAGCAGAGATAATCAAAATCTGCTCTTTCCAGAAGAAGAAGGGAGCAAAAAATTGGCCTGGAAGCACTTTCAAGGGACTTTCTCATAGCAGGTTGAAAGGCATCTGAAGATTATAGCAGTGAAGCTGGAAGTAAAAAGAAAATCCAGTCTAGGCAGGGAGAGGGACTGGGGAAATTCAGATGTGGCTAAGAGGAGACTGAATGCTTGGAGACCAGGTAATCTGTTAAATAGAAACATAGGCAGGGAACAAGAAATAGAGTCAATATAGAGAGCTGAATATCAACTTCTAAGTCTAAAGGACTGAGATTCAAGGAAGTGCCTCCATTCCAGAGGATACTAGTTGTAATAGGAAGGTTTTCTATGACTACATAATAAAACACTCCAAATTTATTATCATAGAGTAACATTGATTTTACCTCCTAATTTTGTAGCTCAGGAATTTGGCAAGGTTCAGCTTGTTGATTCTTCTAAGTGGGGTCACCTGGCATCACGTGGTAATATTCAAGCCATGTGTGGGCTGGTCTGGAGTGTGCAAGACAAATAAACGGCCTTAATGACATGCACAGTGCCTTTGTGGGAATGGCTGAGAGGATGAGCTCAGCAGGGTCTGTCAACCAGAGCACTTACCCAGAACTCCTCCAGCATGGTGGTTTCAGGATATTCAGTTTTTACATATGGCAGCTTAGAGCTCCCAGAGTATTTTAAGAAATCCATAAAGAAGCTAAAGGTTACTAATAATAATCTAATGTTGGAAGACCCATAGCATCACGTTTGCTGTATTCTGCTTGTCAGACAAGTCACTAAGACCAGCCCAGCTTTAAGGAGAGGGGAATTAGATTCTGGCTCCTGATGGAAGAAGTGTCAAAGAATTTTTGCAGCCGTCTCTAGTCCATCACAGCTGTTATAAATCATTGCCTCCTCCTCTCACAGTTCCTTCAGGTATTAAGTGATCCATATCTTGCAGGAGGAGAGCCTATCAGTGACTCTACCTGCAAAAGGCCGAAGAAGGAAAGCATGGCGCAAGAAAACCAGGAGAGGGCAGCACCTGTGGCTCAAGGAGTAGGGCGCCGGTCCCATATACAGGGGGATGGCAGGTTCGAGCCCAGCTCCAGCCAAAACTGAAAATAATAATAATAATAATAAAATAAAGAAAACAAAGAAAGAAAAGAAAACCAGGAGAACAAGAAAGAATAATAGTTTCAGGAAAGAAAAGAGATACAGCTTGGCAGGGTACAATTGATGGCAGACAGAGTTCAAGACTCCTGCTGACCATGTAGTCTGCATTTTTAAGCCCAATTTTGTATCAAGCAAGAACATCAGAGAACAACTTACTCTTACGCGTGATGTCTTACTTTAGCTCCCTGTAAAAATGAGCTATATTATAATGTTCTACCCTCAGTGACGGGTGAAGACTTAAGAACAAATGAAGAGCTTTTCTGTTCTTTTGTGAAATAGTATCAGAAGACACTTTCTGGTAAGGTTGCCACTGTTATTAATGTGAAAGTTGGCTATGATAGCTGCTGTAAGTAAGGAACAGACTAAAGCCTTGCAACTCAAATTGTGGGCTGCAGTCCAGCAGCAGCAGCAGCAGCTGAGATTTTGTGAGAAATGCAGATTTTTCAGGCCCTGCCCAAGACCTAAAATCCAAACTTAAAGTCAATCAGGCTCTGGACTTTGACAACATTTTCAGATGGTTCATGTGTAAACGAATTTTGAGAAATTCTGATCTAAGGGATATTTGAATTCATTTCATTATAATGGCCTCAAGTTATATTTTTCTGTATCTATTTGCCTTACAGTATTTTAAATAGTTTTGTATTTATGATAAAACTACCATACATATTATTTACTAATTAAATGTACTTTGGCAAAGATCCCAATGATATATTTATTTTATTGTTAATACCAGTTAAAAGGTAAGTTTGATAACTTGTCTTACTGAGAAACAATTATGCTTTCTACCAATATTTCCCAAGTAATGTTCAAATAATTAAATCTCTCCAATATTAACAGGCACTAGGTAAAAAGAGGTTTATTGTCATATCTTTTTAGAATTATTACTCATTGTTTTTGCTAAACTAGTTCAAAAAATTACTTTACACTACTGGTTCTCAAAGAAAGCCTAGAATTTGCAGCATATTTGAAGAAAGAGTCTTTGAATATGTAACATACATTTTTTTTTTCTTTTTCTTTCTTTTTTTTTGGCAGTTTTTGTCCAGGGCTGGGTTTGAACATACCACCTGTGGCATCTGCGGCCAGCACCCTACTCCTTTGAGCCACAGGTGCTGCCCAGAACCTATATTCTTTAAAAAAAATTATTTCTTAGGATATTTATCGATGAAACATTCCTTTAAGCATGCCTCCCTAGTCTTAGAAAGTAACATAATTCATTGTGTTTGCCCTGACTCTCTGGATACCAGAGCATAGAGCTTGGTTTGGAGCTTAATTCCTGTGTTTTTCTTTAGCCAGGAGTTTTCCATGTAGACTTATTCTTATTTACTTTTTATTTTTTTATATCATGAATTTATATTCCATATTTGGGCTTTATATACTTTTTTTTTTTTTTCATTGTAATGGCCTCAAATCCACTGTGAAGTTTGGGAAGGTAGAGATCATAGCTACACAAAATATAATAATAACAATAATAATAATAATGGATGACATTTGTTGCCCAGTTACTGTATACCAGGCTTTCTGCTAAGTTTTTTTATGTGAATAATTGACTGCACAGAACAACCTTGTGAGGTAGGTACTGTTATTATCCCCATTTATCAGATGGGCAAAGTAAGGGTCAATAGGTGATTTTCTAAGATCACAGTGCTGGTTTAGCAATGAGTCTCAACACATCAAACTCACATATTGTCCTTGCCCCTCAGATTTTAAACTAAGATCTGAAAGCAGGCTTACTGGCTCTTCCCCACACTCTGTACTCCCCACACTAAAATAAAACTCTAGAACAGGAGAATTTTTTTTAACTTATTAAAGTTATTTTTGAACTTTCAAGTTTAGATTATAACTCCTGGCTGGTATATATATCTAGCAAATTTTACAGCAATCATTTTTAAGGGCTTTGAATAACACTTGTTCTCCATTTACAAACTAATATACCACTATAAGGACTACATATTTCACATAGCATCTATAAACTCAATGAATGATGCTTTTCTTTTTAAGAACAGTATTTGAACTGTGTGACAAGACTTCTCAAGCAACATCAAGAAGTTAAAGAAAAATTACATGGCACATCTTATCCTAGAAAATCCATATTAGCATATGTAATAGCAAAGCCCATTAGATCTCCATCATTAATGAACTGGAAAATGCACAGGGATAATCCGAGGTGATTCCTAAACCCTTCATGCGCCATAGATTCCATTAGGAGTCTAGTGAATCCTAGGGACATCTCTTTAGAATATATTTTTTAAAAATATATAATACCAAATGTATAAAGTTGCAAAGAAAACCAGTTGTATCGAAATACTTATTAAAATATTAAATACATTTGTGATTCCTTTTTAATGCATTAATTAACATCATGTAGAATAGTGATTAAGAGACATCATCATTTCCAGACAGTGATCAGTATAAGCAGCATAGGGAGACAGTTACAAGGGGTGTTATGTGATAAAAAAATTTTTGAGATTTTTATTTGTGACAAAATCTCAAGTGTTTTTAATTATGCCTAAATGCCTAAATGATAAGGAAAGAATGTTATAAATTTATATGATAGATTATAAAGATTTTTTTTCTTTTCTGAGTTTAGGGGCTCTGTGAACTTCCTTTCCTTGCCCCCGTGGACCTCAGGTTGAAAACCTTTGTCTTAAGGTTTAGGCTAAGATGAAGTCCCTTTCCTTTTATTTGATAACAAACAATTAGATAACCTATCATGATTTCATTTCTATTTCTACTTTTGGTAACCCAAGGACAAGTATTTGCTAATTTGTGTAAATATTCTTAACTTCCATAGTTTCTTTTGTTTGTTTGTTTGTTTGTTTGTTTGTTTTTGGCCAGGGCTGGGTTTGAACCTGCCACCTCCAGTATATGAGGCTGGCACCCTACTCCTTTGAGCCACAGGCACCGCCCTGTGTCTTTTTTTCTCCCTAGAATTCTTTAGAATCTAGTCATAGAATAAGAGAATGTGAGGGCTGAGAGTGTCCTCAGAGAAGAACCAGAGGGCCCTACTTCATTTCCATATAAGGAATGCTCGGACATGTGCCTTGATGTACTCAAGGTCACACAATCAGTGGCGGAACTGAGTTTCTGAAGGTGTAATTCACTGTATAACTGCATCAGAATCATTTGGCAGCATGCAGTTTTTAACAGGCTTATTCGGGTGATTCTGATATACACTACAGTCTAAGAAGCAGAGTCCTGAGCCTAGTTTTGAGGTGGATTCTTTAACACTAAAGCATGGTGCCTGCCATGTATATATTATTATTATTATACATATATGTATGTATATTATTACTATAATATTAATGTATGTGTATAAATTATGTGTATAAATGTATGTGTATAAATGAGGAAGGAAAAGAATTAAAGTCCAAAGAGATAGTGGCTCATGCCTGTAATCCTAGCACTCTCAGAGGCCAAGGCAGGTGGACTGCCTGAGCTCATGAATTGGAGACCAGCCTGAGCAAGAGCAAGACCCGTCTCTACTGAAAATAGAAAAAATAGCTGGGCATGGTGGTGCATGCCTGGAGTCCCAGCTACTCAGGAGGCTGAGACAAGAGAATTGCTTGAGCTACAGACTTTGAGGTTGCTGAGAGCTAGGATATCACACCACTCTATCCGCCCCCCCAAAAAAAAATAAAAAAATTCCAAAGAGGCAGATCGTCACTTATTTTAAGAGCACATTTTGCTTCTTTGACACTAACTCGATTTAGCACTTTGCCCCATATTTCTCTTTGTATATGTTGTGCCCTCTGTCTATAATTTCTTTTTTTCTTTTTTTTTTTTTTGCAGTTTTTGGCCGGGGCCAGGTTTGAACCCACCACCTCTGGTATATGGGGCTGGCACCCTACTCCTTTGAGCTGCATACGCCTCCCTGTCTGCAATTCTATTATTACTCCCCCTTCTAAGGAGTATGACTAGATATCATCTTTCAGATCTTAAATTTCACTTCCTTGGAAGGGAGCAGTTAGGCCCTGTAATCCTCGTGAAGATATCTGTATTTCTGTCTTTGAATTTAAAAGGCTGTCATTTCATAATTATCTCATTATATATTTATAATTACTTAGAAACACAATATTTGACCCTTGATGTCTTTTTCTTTGCATTCTTATGGTAACAAACTATTACTTGGGGAGGTACACGTATGTAGATCCAAGAATGGGGGAAGGCATTACTTACTCTGTCAAAATATAAACCTGCCACATGATATTAAGTGTGAAGAGGAAAAGAGGCAGTCCTTTATCCTGTTATGATAGCAGGTAAATGAAAACGAAGATTAAATTCTATGTAAGGAGAGCTTGTGATAGAGTAGCTGAGACTGAGGGCAGGAAGACAACTGTCCAAAATACCCTAGGGTTTTCAAAGACACTGGAAAAAAAAAAAAAAAAAAAAAAAAAAAAGAGTCTAGCAGTTAACTGATTGGTGAAGCAGAGATATAAATGAACCAAGATGAAAGTAATAAAAATATGGGAAAAGATTGTAGGTTGGTGGCTCTATGTACATCTGAGATCAAAGATTACAGCAAGGAACCAAGAGAAGGACGTTTTAATAATGGTAGGATGTGGTATGAAGAACCTATAAAAAGTAAGCAAGCAAGTCAACATTGTGGCCCAAGTTCATGATTGATTAGATTCTGGCTCTAACTGGCAATAGCAATTTCATCTTAGGTATTGAAGGTAGTGCTGGCAAGCTTTGCCATTTACTACTGCCTGTAGCACTTTGTAAAAGTATGAATGTTTTATTTCTGCATCACTTTGATTTGTTTCCATTTCCATTATTGTTGACATGGGTTGTCCATTGTATATAGACGGAACAGGTATTTATCCTTGAAATATTAGAACTGTTATTCTTCTTCAACCAATTTATGTTGGATCACACATAAAAACACAAAAATATCATAGCACTTTATCATGGACATTTTTCCCATATTATGCGTGGTAGTTTTTTAAAGATTAATTTGTGTTCAATTTGGTTTGAGTCACTAAAGAATGCATTAAGAAAAGCAAAGCCCATTTTAATGATCATGTATATATTTTAAGTGTCTCTAAGGAGTTGTTAAAATTGGATAATGAGAAGGTTGTTGGTAGTAACTGAAGTGTTATTATAACCTGATGATGCTTGTTTTGTGAACTAAAGTATATAATTTTGAGTATCTTGTATTTTTATACATGCATTAATGAATCCATTTCTATTTATTTTCTCATGAGATTGCCCAAACAATTATTTTAAGGATAGAACAAAAAATGGACAGAATTACCAATGGTCAATAATCATAAATAACAAAAAAAAAAAAAAGCTTTTGATAAAGAGCTTCTAAATACAGTTCTCACAACTCTTGAACCACACTGAATATCTTCCATAAATGAGGACATCAGGATAATTCCCAGTGCTACTTGATGCTGAATACCCAGAGGGTTGACCATGATTTGAAAACTACCAAATTGGCAGGATTTAGGGAGCCATTTAGTCCATCATCTTAGATTTAAATATGGGTATGTTCTAGCGTCCAGCACTGGCAGTACAGGCCAAGATACATGTACACGTGACAGTAAGCCCTGAATGAGACTATAATTGAGAGGATTCTGAAACAAGAGAGTGTATTTTTTAATAAAATATATGTGCAGGCTTCACTATGATACATTTTTTCCCAAATAAAGTTTTAAATATTTTATTTAATCATGCAAGTGAATGTTCATCATATGAGGTTCAATGAAATCAACAAACAAACAAAAAAAAAATGAAGCATTTGGTTAGGGATGAAGACAGAACACAGCCTATAGAGTCAGAGAGAATGGATTTGAATCTGAGTTTAAGTACCTTGGTGATTGTACTCAAGACCTCTAAGTCTTAATTTTCTTATCTTTAAAAAGCAGAAAACAGTATTTTTCACAAAATTTCTCCTAATGTTGGAGTAAGTTTAGTAGTATTTATAAAATCAATAGAACATCATGGGTTAATTAAGAAGCACTCAAAATTAGCATTTTGATGAAAGAAGATGAGAATCAAGAAGGAGGCCAGGAAGAGTCAGAGAAAGAGGAAGAGAAAGAATAGAAATACAAAATAATCCAGACATTGACTAAAATGTGCTTATGTAGCAATTGAAGAGAAGCTGTTGAAAATACAGCAATATTTTGAAGGAAATTGAGTGGTAAGATTCTGTTATTTTTTCTTTTTATAATTTTTCTGTATTTATTCATAAACTACACATTTACTAGTTTTAAAATTAGAAGAAACCTTTCAAAACCAAGTAAAATTACTTTTCTTCGCCTTTAAAGCTATTTATAGCTTATCATTTAAATCCTTATTTTAGCTAAGTTCACTAACAAGATAGTTAATGTATTCCAGGTAATATTTAAATTTAAGGGGCAATGGGTAGGTCAGGTGAACGAGCCCTGAACTTTTAAAAGGTTGATACCTTCAATCTGACAAACGGCTGATAACTAGAGTCTACAGAGAACTCAAGTTAATCAACAGAAAAAGGGTAAACAGTACCACCTACCTCTGGGCAAGAGATATGAACAGAACCTTGTCTGACAAAGACAGGAATGGCTAACAAACATTTGAAAAAATGCTCATTGTCCCTGATCATCAGAGAAATGCTAATCAAAACTACCCTGAGATATCACCTAACCCCAGTGAGAATAACCCACATTACAAAGTCTCAATGCTACAGACGCTGGCGTGGATGTGGTGAGAAGGTAACACTTTGACACTGCTGGTGGGACTGCAAACTAATACAACCTTTTTGGAGGGAAGTATGGAGAATCCTCAAAGAACTCAAATTAGACATCCCACTTGATCCTGCAATCTCGTTACTAGGCACCTACTCAGAAGAAAAGAAATCATTTTATCATAAGGACATTTACGCTACACTGTTTATTTCAGCCCAATTTACAAATGCCAAAATGTGGAAAACAACCTAAATGCCCACCAACCCAGGAATGGGTTAACAAGCGGTGGTATATGCATACCATGAAATACTATTCAGCCATTAAAAAGATGGCACCTTGAAGGCACCTGTGGCTCAGTGGGTAGGGCGCCGGCCCCATATACGGCGGGTGGTGGGTTCAAACTCGGCTCTGGCCAAACTGCAACAAAAAATAGCTGGCATTGTGGCAGGCACCTGTAGTCCCAGCTATTCGGGAAGCTGAGGCAAGACAATTGCCTAAGCCCAAGAGCTGCAGGTTGCTGTGAGCTGTGATGCCACAGCACTCTACTGAGGGCAACAAAGTGAGTCTCTGTCTCTAAAAAAAAAAAAGATGGAGCCTTTACACCTTTTGTATTACGCTGGATGGAGGTAGAACACATTCTTCTTAGTAAAGCATTACAAGAATGGGGAAGCAAGAATCCAATGTACTCAATTGTAGTATGAAGGCAGTAGATTCAATTATAATATGAAGGCAGTAGATTATCTAA
Source organism: Loris lydekkerianus (assembly GCA_963574355.1). NCBI lineage: Eukaryota > Metazoa > Chordata > Mammalia > Primates > Lorisidae > Loris > Loris lydekkerianus. The sequence goes on along the minus strand of CAUYPK010134022.1, from coordinate 2,809 downwards.
TATAAGTGGGGAGTAGGGGAAAGAGGGATCCGGGAGAGGGGAGGAAGGAGAGGGATGGAGGTTGTTGTGTATGGCACACCTCTTGGGGGAGAGACACAATTATAACAGGGACTTTAACCTAACAACTGCAATCATTATAACTTAATTCTTTGTACCCTCAATGAATCCCAAACAATACAAAAAAAAAAAAATTGATACCTATTTTAGAGAGTTTCCCTTTTCAACTTGATACTTATCCTTAAACCAAAGTGATTTCAATTTCCTTTTCTCTCAAAAAATATTTTGAGGAAGTTGCTATTTTCTTAAAATCAAACACTTTGCACAATAATGTTTATGATTAGCAAATGTTCATAAAGATAAATCACTAAACTAGGCACCTTTTATGGCTATGTAATGTAATAGCAGAGACATCCTGGTAAAACTTCTATTAAAAAATTATGAGATTATTTTTTTTCTATTTTTGAAATGATAGGTTCCTATTAATATAATCTAATTAATGTATAGGGCAATTTGAAATTTTCTCTTGAACTTTTTAAAGAAAAAATAAGTCAAACCTAATTACTTTCCTTTGCCTGTTATTCAGCTTAATTTATTTTAAAACACATTTTTCTAGAAACACTAACTGAATGTGACAGTTTTAGTTCACAGAAAATTCTTTTGGATTCATTATTTTTGTTTTGGAAATGTCTGAATAATAAATCACTGGAAATTATAGTTTATAATGAAGAAAATATAAGATAAACAGGAATTTTTATCTAAAGTGACAGCAGTGTAAAAATGGGAGAAAACATAAAGTCCACCAACTTTAACTTCTTCAAGTGAACGTCAAATAAATGTTTTGAGTAAGAAATACAATCTGTGTTGTATTTACAACGTATAATCACAGTAGAGGAGTTAAAAACCACATTTTACAAAGGTAACGTTAGAAATATTTTAAGGTTAATGCTATTGTATTTCTTTTCCCTCCCCCAACTAAGCTGACAATTAAAAACCTTAAGGCTCTGTTAATTATTAATTTTTTACAAAATAGCATTAGAAGAGCTATACAGAGTATGTTGACTGTGTTCTTTTCCACAGCATTCATTGAGTCACATCTCTATATAGAAATTATGACTTTTAGTTCATCCTCAATTTCAACAACAAAAAAAAATGTTTTCTAGCTACAAGTGCTTTTTCACAAAAAATCCAAGAGCTCTTTTTAAAATGATATTTTGGAAATAATGTACTCTTCTTTATAATGCAGTTTAGTTTTTCAGACATCTTTCTTGTGTGTAGAAACAAACACTCATATGTGGACATGTATCAGTTAGCTACTGCTGTGTAACAAGCCACCTTGAAACTCAGTAAGTCAAAACAATAGGCATATTATTTCAAATATTCAGGTTTCCAGGCAGTTCTTTAGAACACTGCTGGGATTACTCATGTGTCTGTAGTTGGGAGTTGACTAGGTGGTTTTGCTGATTTCAGCTGAGTTCTCCCACTGGCTGGCTGTCAGCCTGGGATGACCACATCTGGGACAACTAGGGGAACTTGGCTCTGCTCCACATGTCTCATCCTCCAGAGATCTGGCTCAGGCATGCCACTGTGGCAAAGGCAGGGGAATGAATAAGAGAGAAAGAAAATGTCTTAAAACCCTTTGAGGCCTTCATTTGAAAAAGAAATGACATCATTTCAACTGCACTCTACTGGTCAAAGCATGTCACTCAGCACTCAAGAAGGAGGGAAATAGACATCATCTCTTCGTGAGAGGAGCAGCGATGCCATAGTGCAAAGGGCATGGATTCTGGAAATTGTAAAATATTTGGCCCAATTTTGCACTTCATCTACCATTTTGAAAAGTTGCTCCTGGACACGATGGTTCCCCTGGGAAGTAATATTTCCACACAAGAGAGGCAATATTGACCTGTGAAAAGAGGCAATATTCATCTTCCCCAAAATGATGCTAACTATGTTAAAATATCAGTTTAAGTACTAACGTGAAAAATATGGTCAAAATTCACATAATCAGTTTAAAAGCTTGAAAACAGAAGACCATCAGACACTTGCCTAAGCTCTTTTGAGTGATAAATAAAGTCAATTTTCTCTGATGTGGTCTCCCATACCTCTCTAGTCTCATCATCCTCTCTCCCTTTATGTACCCTAGGCTCCAAGAACTGGCTTGAAAATTTACCTGAATGGCTCATACATTTTATCTGATCTTTAGCATATAAAGTTACCTTTGCTAGACATATTCTTCCCCTTTCCACTTGTACTTGTTGATATCCTGTTCAATCTTTCTTTTTTTTATTTAGTCTTTTGTACATAGATCATAAATACATTTATGCCCATTTCAGTGTGTTGATTATTTGTACAGATTGGAGTGCTTACATCATACTAATCAGCATAGCTTTCACCTCATTTACCCAATTATAGCATTAGGATATTTGTGTTCTATACATGATAGAACCAACTTGCACTTTCAATGTGCTCCATAGTTGTGGTCCCCCTATTATCCCCTACAGTCCCTCCCACCCCCTCCCCATCCCTCCCCCTCCCCTTTCCTCCTTCATTATAGCCTAAAGTTGTGTTTCATTTTTCATATGCAAGTGTGAGTTATTATAAATTGGTTTCACAGTAGTACTGAGTACATTGGATACTTTTTTCCCCCATTCCTGAGATACTTTACTAAGAAGAATATTTTTCAGCTCCATCCATGTATCCTGTTCAATCTTGAAAATTCACTCAGGGTTTCTCTTGTTATTCTCTCCAAGGAAGATGATATCGCTTTGATTTATGTCAGCATCATACTTAAAACACTGCTATTGATAGG
>CAUYPK010134019.1:0-44257 GCA_963574355.1 Loris lydekkerianus | reverse complement strand
AGTCTGGTAAAATTTTGGGTGTCGAATTTTCCAAAAGTCCAGTGGACATTTTTAATCCTTTGCCACTGTGTAAGTTGGAGTTTGATCAAAAGTTTTCAAGTGAGTTTACTTTTGTGGCAGAGGATTGGGCTGGTCATCATGGAGGATAGGTCTGAGAATATCCTGAAGAGCTGGTTTGGTTATGGCAAATTTCTTCAACATATGAATGTCTTTAAAGTTTTTAATTTCTCCATTATAAACAAAACTCAGTTTAGCTGGATAAAGGATCCTCGGTTGAAAGTTATTTTGCTTTAGGAGAGTAAAAGTCGATGAGCACCCTCTTCTGGCTTGAAAAGTTTCAGCAGAGAGATCTGCAGTCCTAATATTCTTCCCTTTGTAGGTAATGGATTTCTTACATCTGGCTGCTTTCAGAATTTTGTCCTTCGTATTAACTTCAGTGAAGTTAATTATGATACGCCTGGGGAATGTCTTATTCGGGTTGAGTCATGCTGGCATTCTGAAACTGTCTGTAATCTGAATTTCAGAATCTCTTGACATGTCTGGAAAATTCTCTATCTTAATTTCATGTAGAAGGGCCTCTGTGCCTTCGAGGCCACTTCATCACTTTCTGGGATTCTAAAGAGGTGGATATTAGCCTTCTTCAAATTATCCCAGAGCTCTCTGAGAGAATGATCCGTTTTTGCTCTCTATTTCTCTTCCTCTTTGAGATTTTGGGAGCATTCAATAGCTTTGTGTTCAATGTCATAAATCTTTTCTTCTGGTTGGTCCACTCTGTTACTGAGGGATTCTACTGTATTTTTCAGATTTTTGAGGGCTGCAAATTCTTGCTTTAGTTTGTCAAAATCGTTGGTGATTTTGTCTTTAAATTCATTAAATTCTTGAGACAACTTTTGAATTTCTCCTCGAATTTCTAATTCTGACTTTTGAAGTGTTCTTCGAATTTCTAATTCCAAATTTTCCTCCATTCTATTAATCTTGTTTGCTATCCAAATTCTGAATTCGATTTCTGACATCTCGGCCAGCTGTTTATGAATGGGATCTTCAGTTACATCTGCCGTATCTTTCCTTGGGGGCATGATGTATTCTGGATATTCAGGTTACCAGAGTTTTTCCGCTCATTTTGTCCCATGATTATTTTACACCATTTGATTTTTTCCCTGGAGCTTTGTCGAGGACCCGTACAGTGCTTTGCCTCACAAACTGGGGACTTGTTTGGTGTGGAGGGGCTAACTGGTCCTGTCTTGTTTTCAGCTGTTCTCTGTCCAACCCTAGTGAAACAGTTACTCTGGGTTGAAGTCTCAGCTGTGGAGAAATATCAGCAATTAAGTCACCTTGCCCCCCACAGGCAACAATTGGAAAAGGAAAATCAAACCTTCCTACAACTACACACCCAGGGCACCACTTGAATAGTCCTTGGGCGATTGGCTCAGTTCAAAAGGTCCAAATCTATTGTCTTAGTCAGCACCCGAGGTGGGAGAGTTTAAAAGGTCTCTGGCAACTAGATCGCAGGGGTCTGGTGACAACTCATATATGACTTGCTCCAGTGCTCCGTGAAGTCAGGAGGACCCACCCAGCAAATAGATTAGTCTGGGAAGGTTGATGCTTCTTTCCCCACCTTGCACCTCTGTCATACCCAGTCACTGATAGCCCCACAAGGTTGTGACTTAGTTGCCTCTAGTGAACAGATACTCCAGGGGGTAGCACCTGCTGAATCACAAGGAAATCTATATCTGCTCAGTCAGGACACTGCACTCTGCCTCTATCCAGCAGGGGAAGGTGAGGCCTGACAACCTCTGGTGCTTGATGGAGACTGGGAGGTGTTCACTCAGTTCCTGCCCCGCCACTGATTGATGTTACTGATAGAACAGAACAAAACAACTTTGTGGGAATTTGTTTCTGTCCCTGTTAAATTCCCCTGCAGAAGTGAAGCTGTTTTGAGTTCCCAGAGCCTGCACCTCAGGCCCTGTCTTTGCTCCTGCAGGTTTGTATTCGTTTAGTAGTCAGTTCTAGCCTCCTGCCTTCCTTTGTCTATAGGCTAACAATCCCCTGAGGGCCTAGTGCACCTTAGGTTCAGTAAAGCGGTCCTCTGGGTCAGACCTGCCCTGGGAATTTCCCGGCTCTGCATGTGCGTTTTCTAGTCCCCGTGCTCCACCCAGGCCGGTACCACCTCAGGCAAACCCTTTACTCACGGGACCTGCGTTTCTGTCCCAATTCTGATCCACGGTGGTTGCCACCTGAGAAGATACCCAGCCTCCTCTGGTTGCCCAGGGAGACAGGTGGTGTGGCTTCGGAATATCCGGGAGTGAGCCCTATTGTTGGCAAAAACGGCTGTTGCCCTGCGCCTCGGGGCACCACTGCTCCTGTGTGGTTGCCTCTCAGCCACCCATCCTCTCCTCACTCCCATGCCACTGAATCTGCACTGACCAGCTGAAGTCTAGGCCCTGTCCACACCCCTCGAGAAATCACCCAAGAATCTGGACTCCTGGGGGATAGGCCTCCAGACCTCAAAGTGAGAGTTGAGGGGAGTGCTGAGAGCTCAGAATTGCAGGTAGAGAATATATACAGTTTTATACAGTTTTATGCCTGGTAGTAAAACGCTGTGGCACCCTAGTAGGGGAGGTAGGTCCAGTTTTTAGAGCGTCTCTCCCGTGGAGTATAGTGGGAGGACCTTTGAACTCTGCTCATTTGTTTGTGGGGCACTCCGAACCGTTCTCATGGGGGAGGGGACTCCTGTCCGATTGGTGATGGATTTTGTACCTTTTGTTTGTATCCTTGGGTTCGCAGCTGGCCTCAGCGGGGTTGATGTGCCTTCTTCAACTTTCTCTCTTGGTGCAGCTCTAATCCATTAGGTTACTTGCTAAATTTCTGTCCTTTAACTCTCCTTCTGGACAGGAGCCTCTGTGGAAAGCTGGCTTCAGTCAGCCATCTTCAGTAATTATGTTTTTTGTTTGAGAAGATTGTTTGAAGTCTACAGCTCATAAATACTTTGTAGTAGTAGGTCATTTTAAATAAAAATTAATGTTTATGAAAAGTTCCAGTTTCTATGGTGCAGAAGTACAAATGCTAGTGTGATATTTAAATACATCATACTTAAATATTTTAATATGTATATTTTATAAATCACATAAAATTGTGATTATAATAAAGTTTTACTTTTATTCTGTACATGGCACTTTACTATTCTTAGCATGAAAATCTTTAAATTTTGTCAGTATATAACTGGAATCTAGAAATTCAATTTATTTTTATCATGCTAAAAATGTAACAGTGACCAGCTTTTTTCTTTCTTTTGATAGTGTTTTGTATTTATTTAATATACTTATCTATATCATAGAATTCTTTTAAAATAAATCATTTGAATTATGAAACTGTGGGGAAAGTTTCAACTAAAGACTTTGACTAAAGTTCTTAAAAAGTTGACAAAATTTTGTTTATAATTGGTGTCTTTAGATCCAAAGGCGGAAACCAGGTTATACATCACAGTCAATGACTTTGAATTTCACGTGTATAATCGTTCCGATCTTTATGGACGTCTTCAAGAATTGTTTGGTTTGGAGCCAACAATAATTCCACCCAAGAAAGAGGATGATAAAATACGGGAAAATGGAAGAACAAGAACCCAATCTAAAATTGAAAGGTTTTATGTCATGTTTAAATTTTATTAATCTGTAGCATTTAAACATTGCCTTTCTTAGATTGTCATTGAAACTATTCAACTGAATGCAGCCTGATCTGTATTTGTAAATTAATTAAAACTTTTAGTTATAGAAATCATTATATTCTTTATAAAATGTCTATATAAAAATATTGTTTTTTGTGTTTTTTTATTGAGAGAGAGTTCATTCTGTCACCTTGGGAAGAGTGCTGTGGCGTCATCATAGCTGACGTTAACTTCAAACTTTTGGGCTCAAGTGATCATCTTACCTCTCTCTCCTGAGTAGCTGGGACTATAGTCCATGATGCCTGGCTAGTTTTGTTTTATTTTTAGTAGAGATGGGGTCTCACTCTTGTGCAGGCTGGTTTTGACTCCTAAGCTCGAGCATTCTACCAGCTTTGGCCTCCCAGAGTAGTAGGATTACAAGTGTGAGCCACTGCTCTCTGCCAGATACTGTATTCTAAATAAAGTACATAATTCTTTTGATTATTCAAATAATACAGAATATGTGTTCTAAAAAATGTCCTATTTTACTCCTCCAGTTTTTAGCCCTATTTCCCTCTATATTAGTAATTAGTTGTCAATCTTGTTTGTATCGTTTTGAATGCATGTGCATAAATATACACATACATATATATTTAAAGTGCATAATCAAATATAAGATTTTGTTTTACATGTTTCTAAACATTATATATGGCCTCATATTTGCTTTTTATGCAGCAATATGTCTTTATGATCTTTATTTGTATATAAATGTCTTCTTCACTTTCAAAAATATTCTATAGCAGGCTCAGGAAACTTTGATTTACAGGCCAAATCTAATCCACTGCCTGTTTTGTAAAGAAAAGGTTTATTGACTCATAGCCTCACCCATTTATTTATATATTGTTTGTGGCTGCTTTTGTACTCTAGTGGCAAAGTTGAATAGTTGAGATAGAGACTATATAGCCAACAACGCCTAAAATATGTGCTGTCTGGTCCTTTACAGCAAAGGTTTGCTGATTCCTGGTGTAGAATAAATGAGAAAGAGCTGAAGACAGTTTGTTGAGATATAGTGCTGGTGGCCCAGGGAGTTGAGAAAAGAATGGAAAGGAAACTGTAAGAGATACCATGAAGAAGATGAGCTTACTGTTAGAAATTATCTATAGTAGTTGAGTGGAGAAAGGATAAACAAAAGAGGTTACAGTAAGGCTAGAGGGAAACTTGTCTGAAAGTAAAGAGTTTTAGAGATTGGAGTAAATTTAGAGCGAATAAAAGATACCCAAAAGAAAATATTCTGCTGTCAGTTAAAGGTGTTAAGCTCTCAGGAAAAAAGTGATCAAAATTTTAGACATGGAATTGGAAGTTATCTTTTTTATAATGTCTTTGTGAAATTTTAATAATACCGGATCCACAAAAACCTGCAGTTATAGGGGATTAATAAGTCTAAAGATCTAAAGTACAGCATGAGGACTATTTATATAGTAGCCCCTCCTTAATTGCAGGGGTTATGTTCTAAGACCCCCAGGGGATGCCTGAAGTGAAAGCTATTACTAGACCCTAATATGTGCTATAGGGTCTGCAATGCAGACATACTATGATGAAGTTTAGTTTACAAATTAGGGATAGTAAAAGATTAACAATAAGAAATAATAAAATAGGATGATATCTTGACAATCAATCTCATAACTAAGATGGTTGGTAAAGTGATTAATGAGGGGTGGTGTACACTGCGTGGATATGGTGGACAAGTGGATAGTTTATGTGGTGTGAGATTTCTTTAGGATACTCAGAATATTGTGCAGTTTGAAACACTTGAATTGTTTATTCTCAAATTTTTTATTTAATATTTTTGGACTGCAGTTGATTGTGGGTAATTGGTTTCTTTCTTAAGTAAATTTATTTCAGGTTAATGTGGGGGTACAAACAACCAGGTTAAAATATTTCATATTGTTAGGTTGAGTTCATCTTGTGGTTCTGTCCACACACAAAAGGTGTTCCGACCCCACTACCTGGTGCCCATACAGTGAGAGCATGCAACCCCACTCCCTGACGGGTTAATTGAAACTGTGAAAAGTGAGACTGAAGATAAGGGAGGACTATTGTATTACATTTAATACTGAAAGTTTGCTAAAACAGTAGATATTAGGTGCGCTTACCACCAAAACCAAAAAATAATTAACAATGGAAGGGGATAGGTTAATTTGCTTGACTGTAGTAATCATTTTATTATGTATATCAAAACATTATGTTGTACTCTTTAAATATATTAGATAAAAAGTAAATTAATTATAAAAAAAACTTGGTAGGAAACACAAAGGAAAATAATATGTTTTGTTTGCCCTAAAAATAATAATACAGTATGGCATATCTCTGTTCATATACCACATATATGGTTGACAGTGCAACACTGCAAGAGAGAATGGGCAGATAGAAAGATAAAAGAATAACTATCACAAAAACAAAAGAAAACGTTTTGAGAAGGTAGTGAGAAAGTTACGTCCTTTACTGTAGAATTCAGAGAAAAACAAATCATAAGGTAATTAGATTTGACTATTAGGAGAATCTTGGAGAGTACTTTTGTAGAGTCGTAGGGGAAGAATGCTTAAATAAAATGACTTAGGAATGAGTCAGTACTGAGGAAATAGTGGGTCATAGATTAAATTCTCTTTTTCACTCCCCTTAGCCACATGATTTGCAGGAAAATGAAATTGAAATGTTTATACTAACAGGGGTGTCGAACCTTTTTTTTTTCTCTGCTGCACACTGGAAGAATGAGTTGTTGGGGCTGTTGTCGTTCCATTCCTAGGAATGAAAGGCAAAAAGTAAACTCTCACTCAGTTATTTTCAAAGAAATAACCAATGAGGCTTGGAGAAGCAAGCCACTTCACATGCCAAGTGGTAGCAAGGAAGTGCTGCCATAAACAAAAACCTCAAGGGTCTTTTTTGAACCAAGAAAAATCCATAAGTTCAAGACATACGGAACATACAAAATTAATTACAGATAGAAACAAAGAAGTTATGTAATGTCATTGAATTGAAGCAATGGAAAGAAAGATGAAAGAGATTATCATAAGATTATAAAGTAACAAATAAATAGTTACAATGGGGAGGGGCATTAAATTTTAATTAGGAATTTTAAATTCCTATTTATTCTATGTTGATAATCTGTTATCTTAACCTTTAAGAGATTTCAACCTTTGAGCCTTTCCCAGAATGTGACCCATAGATGTATATCTAAGCTGCTGAATATTCCTGACCTCCTGGCCATGTCCCACAGGTGCTATGTTCAGTACAGGAGGTAAAGGAATCCTGACTGTTGCCAGGAGATCCTCAGGAATGTCAGCCTACACTAAACCCTAACCCACATGGGGCCACATATTAAATATACATGGAAACTTTTTTTTCCTCTGCTGTACACTGGAAGAATAAGAGTTGTATAAGGCCACACATTAAATACACAAATACTAATGAAAAAAAAAAAAATACAGGCATATTAGACACCACAGATAAGCAAAAAATAATCACATAATCAGCAGGGGGGCCACAGGTTGGACACCCCTGGTTAGTACATCAAGGAAGAAGTGGTTTGTTCTTCATGCATGTGCTTGTTAATGTGAAGGGTAGGCCTGATCATATTGATTGAGGGTTTGAAGCAAAGTAAGTAAGCAGAGGTTGAAGAGGATGCTGGTAGAGAACTACATTGAAGTAATGAACTATCAAGGAAAAATTAAATAATGTTGAGAAAGTGTATAATGATATATATTATATTGTAAATGTTAGAAAATTAATAAGCCATATGTCAATTAAAAATTCATCAAATAGAATGATTTGTACTTTTTTTGGAAAATTTAATAATTATTAGCTATATTAAAGAGAAAATATAAATGAAAGAAGAATCTGTAGTTAAAATAGTAGAATAAGTTGGGCAGTGCCTGTGGTCAAGGAGTAGGGTACTGGCCCCATATACCAGAGGTGGCAGGTTCAAACCCTGCCCTGGCCAAAAACTGCAAAAAAAAAAATCTAGAATAAGATTAAAATTAAAATTGTTTTGATTTTAAAAAATCATACAGTTCTACAAAGAACCTCTTGAATAAAATTTGGAATTTAAGAAATTAGGTCTTGTGGCTAACATTCAAATTACTATGCCATTCAAAATGTCTTCATCATTTACTTCAGTGTCTTATTTCAACTCCAACCTCTTCCTCCTCGCCCAGAAAAAATGGTTGTTTTTAAAGTAGATGATGAGGACATTCATTTGTTAAGTAAATATTTAATGGGTACCTTTTTTATGCCAGGCACTAAGCTGAGATACTGGGGAATACTAGGACTATGACAACTGTTCTGTCCTGAGGTACTTAATAGACTAGTGTGGATGGGAGTAGTGAGCATAGTGGTAGAAGTAATGACAGCATATCATACTTTTATGCTTTTATTATTAAAGCTTGTCATTCTAAAACCAAAATTTTGTTATCATAGCTTGTCCATCTAAAAATTGGTATGGTAGAATGCATTGCAAAAGACATTTTAAGGAATATTAGTATTCTCTCAGATGATCATTGTTTTATTTACTGGAGTAGTAACTAGATAATATTTGGAAAGGTATAGCTGGTATTAATATGGTATATTATGAGGAAGTAAACTGTGTCCCCAGGTGTTTAATTTTTTTATTCATGTCAGTTTTATTCTTTCTTGTCAGAGTTAAAGTAAAAACAGAATCTCAAGACCCCACATCTTCATGGAGATCACTTATTCCAGTCATAAAGGTCAATGTGAGCACAGTAAGTAAATTATGTTATAATTTGGCAGGTTTGGTGGCTTATTAATGTAGAACTTTTAATATTTGTAAATATAATTTTCATGTAAGAAAAGAATTATTTTAATGTCAATACTATTTTAGGGCAGATTTATTAGACCTTAAAGGCTTTTTATTTTTATTTTTTTTGGACAGAATCTCACTCTGTCGCCCTCATTAGAGTACTATGGTGTCATAGCTCACAACAACCTCAAACTCCTAGGCTTAAGAGATTCTCTTGCCTCAGCTTCCCAAGTAGCTGGGACTACAGGTGCCCACCACACCGCCCAGTTATTTTTGTTGTTGTTTTTGTCATTGTTGTTTAGCTGGCCTGGGCTGGGTTCATACCCACCAGCCCTGGTGCCTGTGGCCAACGCCCTAACCACTGAGCAACAGGTACCGAGCCTTTAAAGATTTTTTATTCAAAATTTTTTAAATTTCTGAAAGTACTTTAAATTTCTTTAAATTCTGGTCTAAATTGGCCATCAGAATTATTTAAATAACATGTAGTGCTAAAGTAGAATCATTTACTTGCTGCTTGAAAATATTTGTTTTTGGGTTGGCGAAGGAAAAAAACGCGACCAGAATAGCATGGTATAATAACTCTTTTATCTGTCCTTTTAGGGACGTTTAGCTTTTGGGAATCATTACCAACCTCAAACACTGTGTATCAACTTTGATGATGCTTTCTTAACTTATACTACTAAACCACCTTCAAGTCATCTAGACCAATTCATGCATATTGTGAAAGGAAAGCTTGAAAATGTTCGAGTCATGCTTGTTCCTAGTCCAAGATATGTTGGTCTTCAAAATGATGAGTAAGAAATTTTCATGAAAATAATAAATTCTTCATGGTTAATGTGAATGTCAGAATGTTTATCATCCTTTCCATTTCTTTGCTATAAGCTGTGCAGTCATTAGGTGTATGTCTCTAATCTATTAAAGCAGGTAACAGTGTCTGTACTTCTGTTTACAGTATAAATAAATAGATGTGCTACCCAGTGATAAACTATTTTTCTTTTTTTCTTTCTTCTTTTTTTTTTGTAGAGACAGAGTTTTACTTTGTCGCCCTCGATAGAGTGCTGTAGCATCACAGCTCACGGCAACCTCTAGCTCTTGGGCTTAGGCGATCCTCTTGCCTCAGCCTCCCGAGTAGCTGGGACTACAGGCGCCCACCACAATGCCTGGCTATTTTTTTTTTGTTGCAGTTTGGCTGGGGCCGGGTTTGAACCCGCTACCCTCCGTATATGGGGCCGGTGCCCTGCTCACTGAACCATAGCTGCCCCTTGATAAATTATTTTTCTGTATGAGTATGTAATTTTTCAATTTTCTTCTCCTTTTACTTTGGAAATTTATTTTGAGCAATTAGGCCCTGAGTGTTTGTATCTTAGGCAATACAACACATTACTGGTGGGTTTTTGTTTCCAAAAGGCATGGAAATAATAAATTGAATCTATTCATTATAGATGCAATAATAGTGCCATGTTGAGTTAATGAAAGTTGAAAATTGAGTCAAAATTAACTCTTGGAAAATTGGTAAAGTTAGGATGGTACGGTTTTAAGACCCACTTGTCATTTCAAGTCCCAAACTGTCAGCTTTCTATTTAGCTTTCCAGTTTTTTTTTTCCTCCTGAACTGTACCTCCAATGTGGTGGGATGCTCACACAGCAGTAGACTGAGGCCCTGAGGGAACAGCAGAGTCATACCTCACATTCAACATCAGGACGTACATTCATAAGTGAAATGATCACTCTTGTGATCTTTGTCTTTTTTTCTTTGTGAAGGAGACTTTGTGGTTGAATTTGTGTAATGTGAGTTTTCCTATGGGAGTTTTCAGTATAATGTCTCAACTTTTTATCTTTGTGTGTATGTAATATGAAGCCTCATGAGGTTATGAGAAGTATGATTGTTCCTTTTTAGTTGTTGTTTCTCTTTGTTGGCTTGTTATTATTCCATTGGTTAGCTAGAAAGAGTTTTTCTTCTTGAGTACCATGGTGACTGTGGGTCTACTGGCCTCACTCTTTAAGCTTATGGACTTGGGTAAGCATCTTCTGGAATGTGGACTGTGCACATAATTCTTTATTTATGAGTAAAGGTATGATGCTGAATAAGGAATTTTTGGAAAATTATTGGAGAATAACATGAAAAAGTATCTTGCTATTAATACTTAGTGTAAAAATATTTAAAATTATTATTTTTCATTTTTCACATGTAAGTGTGGAAGATTAAATGAGATTAAATGTTAATCTTTATCATTTAATACATAATTTAAAAAGTTACTGAGTTTGTGTATCTAATGTTTTAGAAGTTAATTTTGATGTGGAAGAAGATACTGTGGTGTATAACAGAGAAAAGTTATCAAAGTAAATAAAGATCAGTAGCTATGGGAAATTAATTGATGGCAGAAAAATCATTCATTTCAGAGTTAGAGTTCAAGATGTTTGCTTTAAACTTGTCAAGATAATTAACTAAATATTCTTCCAAATAGTAGGGTATAAAGTCAAGATAAAAAATGATGGCATTTTTTCTTATTTAATGTTTATGAATGACTGTATTTTATTACACAGATAAGAAAGTGGTATTTATTATTTAGTTTTTAAGTGTTATTTATATAAAATGGGTGAATTTTAATTGCAACTTTGTTGTACATGCAGAATATGATTATTCTATGCCAGTGATTATTGCTATATTGTACTTAAATATTGTTTTAAATTGGTTTCTCTTATTTAGAACTGAAAATGAAAAATATAAAACCAAATTTTTCTTTTCTTGAATAATTTAATGATCAATTTTTAGTATTTTTTTATTTACTCTAATGTAGAATATCACTAGAAATAATTTGTTAGGATGATTGGTTATGTGAAAGATGTTTTTCCCTTTTCAAGATGCTGCTTATGACATGCTTTCTTTAGTTTTGTTTTTCTTTTTTTCACCTATTTTACTATTAACTAGAACATGGAACATTTTATATTCTGGAGATGTGTTTAGTTTGCTTTCTCCTCACCTTCTTATAGACCACCACGATTAATGGGAGATGGTTTTGTGGTAATGCAGTCAAATGATGTTGACATCTACTACTACATGGATGAACCAGGTATTGTAGTTTTGAATGTTTTATGGCGATAATTCTGTTTCTTTTATGTATTGCTGATATCTAATTATAGAATATGAATAAGTATCAGTATGTGTTAATTGTAGATATGAGAGTGTCTACCTGAAAATACCTGTGTCATTTCTCAAAACCTGAATATTATTTCAGTATTTTAGACTAAAAAAGAATAATATGGTAGTATTTCCCTCAAATTCTATGTTTACAGATATACCTCAGAAATTCAGAATGCAAATGACTATGAGTGAAAACCTTTACATAATGTGGCAATAGTTAGTCCATCTTAGCTTAGACAAAAAAAATCACAGTATGTTAGTTTTGAGGCTTAAAGTTTAGAGATTGAAATCCAGCTAGTTGTTATGCTTGAAAAGTGCTTCAATTTTATAAAAGTATCTAAACATTGAATTTTTTGCTCTTTTTTCATACTTCTGATCTTTTTACACTTTTCAGGGAATTTGCAAACCAAAGCATTTTGAAAGTGAAACTAAGATGTTTTTTGCCTTTTCATCCTGTTGATGTTTGTACTGATGGTAGGAAAGCAATGATGGAAAAAACTGCTGGTGCTTTAACACGAATCAAGGCAGGGTTCCTAACAATACTAGTAGTCATTATCTTTTGCACTGCTACACATTCACAATAAAACAAAAATGCGAGTGTCATATAAAACTTTCCTTGATTAATCAGTAAAAATTATTAATTTTATCAAATATATTGACCCTCGAGTAAAGTATTTTTAATATTTGATATGACAAAATAAGAAGTACACATACAGTACTTCTGCTACATACCGAGGAATTCTGGTGTCTTGAGGAAAAGCACTTCTAAGATTGAATTATAAGCTGAACTATTTGCTTTTTTCATGGGGTAGCAGTTTTACTTGAAAGAGTAATTAGAGAAAACTACAGTTCTGAGCTTTAATGTGAAAATTAGAATTTTGGAAAATTTGTGTCTATCACTGTGAGCTTGACAGCATCCCAATAATTAACAGCTTTTATAATCAGACCTAGTAATATAATAAGTATAATTTTAAAAATGGACAATGATGAAATTGGTCAACATTTGGAAAAAGTCTACATAACTCAGTGAACCAGTATTCTTCACATGCCCAATACTTGATGTTATAAAGTCATACATGAACAAAGATTTATTCAAAACGTGATAGAGACCAGTAGCATAACAGATATGAAAAGTTCAATGATATGGTTTCAGATTCCACTTTATAAATGATATTTAAGAAAGTATCACTTGTTGAATTTTGGTGTAGTATCACAGAATAATATCCAAAATTATCTGAAAAAACTATTAAAATATTCTGCCCCGTTCTATCTACATGAGGCCAGATTTTCATTAAGTCCTTTAATAATGTAACATCTGCTATAGCAATCCACCTGTTTTCTATTAGACTAGATGTTAAAGAGATTTGCCAAAATAAAACTAATACAAACATTTCTCATCAAATTATTTTGTTTTAGGAAATATAATTATTCATCAATAATTAATATTTTAATACTAATAAATATTTCATTTTTAATGAATAATTAAAATATAATTATTTTAAATTTTCATATTTTTCATTTTGTATTTTCATTGTATTTTATTAAATATTTTATTTTATTTTTATTTATTTTTTGTGTGTACAGTTTTTGGCTGGGGCTGGCTTTGAACCCGCCACCTCTGGAATATGGGGCTGATGCCCTACACCTTTGAGCCACAGGTGCTGCCTCTGTTATTTTTTTTTTTTATTAAATCGTAAACACATAGATCATGTATGCATTAATGCATTTATGGGGTACAATGTGCTGATTTCATATAGAATTAGGAATGTCACACTAGTCAATATATACATCATCTCATTTACTTAATTATTGTGTTAAGATATTTATACTCTATACTAATAGATCTAATATGTACCAGAGGTGTGATTCCACCATTCAACATGCAGTGAGTTTATTTTAAAAATAAAGAATAATTTTTTAAATTGTTGAATTTTTTTTAAACACAGTACATTTTGAAAGATATATCTAAAAACAACCTCTTGGGGTTCTCAGTAACTTTTAAGAGTGTAAAGGTTTCCTGGGAATAAAAAATTTTAGATCTAACTCTTTAATGGTAGACTAACTGCCTTCATATTGTATGTTCTGGAATATAGGACTTGTTCCAGAAGAAACAGAAGAAAATATTGAAGGAGAAATGAGCAGTGAGGATTCCAAATTACAAGACTTGCCTCCATGTTGGGGACTGGATATAGTTTGTGGTAAAGGAACAGATTTTAATTATGGACCATGGGCTGATAGGCAGAGGTAATTGAGTAAATTATATTTCGAGTAAATCCTTCAAATGTATTCAGATAGTGTTATAATTTTTATTTACAACTAGCTTAATATTTTTTACAGATTCTATTGTGGTAGAATAAGATATCACTTAACACTGATTCAAATAATAACTTGTTTGTGGAGAAACTGCAAAAAGTTTGCCTCAAAGGAGGAGCTAATTCATTAAAAAAGATGGTGAATGAGTAGCATATTTATTGGTTCTTTTTTTTTTATTTTTGTATTTAATTAACAGTGATATTTGTATTGATCACCTACTATATGTCAGGGATTGTTTGGGCTCTGGGAATTCAGAAACAAAAGACATAGGTATATAGTTTAGTTTTAGTGGGTGGGAAAAAAAAATAAGAGTGTTACTATGTGCTATAATAGATGCAAGTAAGGGGTATTATAAGAACTTTACTAAAGTATTGTACTAGTTTGCTAGGGCTACTGTAACAGGGTACCAGAGATGACATGGCTTAAAGAACAGAAATTTATTTTCTCACAGTTCTGGAGTCTAGACTTTAGACATCTAGTGTTGGCATGGTTGCTTTCTTCTGAGAGCTGTGAGGGAAGGATATGTTTTAGTCCTCTCTCCTTGCCTGTAGATCCCTGTGTCTTCACAAAGTCTTCTCCTGGAACATCTGTGCCCAAATTTTATCATCTTCTTTTTTTTAATATTTATTTATTTATTTGTTGAACTTTTGGCTAGGGCCAGGTTTGAACCTGCCACCTCCAGTATGTGGGGCTGGCGCCCTACTTCTTGAGCCACAGGTGCCCCCCCACAATTTTATCTTCTTTTAAGGATTCCTGTCATATTGGATTAGTACCCTCCAATTGATTTTAACTCAATTACCCTTCAGAAGACATCATCTTGAAATATTGTGTCATTCTGAGGGACTAGAAGTAAGGATGTCAACATAGAAATTTTCAGAATGTAACTCATGTTTAAAGATTAGAGGAGAGAAGAATTGGGGAAAGCTTTGTTGGATAACATGTGAGTTGAGTTTTGAAAGATAAGATGGAGTTAGCCAGAGAAAGATGAGAGGGGTGAATAATTAAGGAAAGGGAAAAGTTTGCAAATGCATGAGGGCAGTAGAGAATTATCCTATAGGTTTTAAAGGTAGTTTAGCATTCTATAGTAGTTAAGAAGTTTGAATTTTATGCTGGAGGTAATGGAGAGTGTACAAAAGGTTTTTTATAAGTTGTTTTGATTAATTTTAGAGTATTTTTATCATTAATATATTACAAACATTTTTATACTAATTAAAGAATTTTAAACAAAAAAGGGCATTTACCACTAATTATGAGAGAATATCAATTTTTAAGTAAATAGATATCGCTTAAAGTTAGGTTAGTTTTTGTATTTAGGAGCTAGATTTCTTGAATAGAAAACTATAAGCCAAGACATTCACTAAAGCAGCTATCACCGATCCATTGATAGATTAACGCAAAAGTGCACTTTGGTTTTAAAAAAATGTCACCTAGCTAGCATTATTTGAATAATTATATACTCTGTCAAGTAGTACATTCTATTAATCTTGGTATCCCTAGCATATAGGCATCTCTACCTCAATAAGTAGCTAATTAACAATTGTATGGTAAATGAAAAAAATTTGTAATTTGAAAACTCACATTATGCTAAAATGATACTTCACTAAGTTCTGGGTTAGGTTATTTATTGAACTTAAAAGTAAATAGAGTTTAAAATTTCAGGTTAGAAAGCTAACACTTATCACATTATTAGATTTTACTTTTTTTATGGTAAATTTTTCCTGTAAGTCACACTATATTTGACATGCAGCAGTTGAAAGTAAGAGATTTTACGTTTATTAAGTAATAAATCTACATGTATTTCACCTGTATTTAGAAATATGAAGAAAAATTTATTTTCTTTGATCAACAGAAAAGTTATATATTTGAGAGGAAAATAATGCTTTAACACAGACATGAAATATTTTGCATTTTTAGCACTTGAATAAAGTATAATTCTTCTTAAACTATATTTAATTTTAAAATATATTTTTTCAAAAACATTAAGGTATATTTACACAAAAGCTCGAACTAAAATCCTTATATTGTCATATTTACTTTGAGAACAGTCTTTATATTATATAGAACTATGACACCAAAGTTAGTGTGAAATAGAAATTTCTGTTAAAGACTCCCTTCCTTAGATTCTTTTGCCAGGAGACAATAGCAATACATTTCTTAATTTGGACTTAAAAAAAGCCAAAACTCTCAGGTTTATAAAAAAAGGAAATAAATTTATTTTTCACATGGTTAGTTAAATAATGAGTAATATTTATCTTCTCATGTGTACAAAAGATTTATGTAGTCATTTCCTCTTCTCTTTCCTCATACTGAGTTTCTGTACAAATAGGAACTGTAATCAGCAGTTAATAGTAAGGTTAGTTTTCTCAGCGGCCATCTATTGATATAAGAAATATAGGAAGAAATCTCAGCTTGTTACTGGATAGTTCACTCAGCATTATAAGGTGTTATATCTCTGACATAACTGTGTCATGGTTTTAGCTTATGGAATTTGATAAGCTGATCAGCTTTATTTTAGCTGATAGATTTTGATGTTAGTTCTACTAACTTTACATGATTATCTGCATCATTAAAATATTACTCAGTTTTTTCTTCATGATTTATTCTTTTTATGAGTTTTCATGACAGAGTTGAGATAAAAATGCTATTAAAATGTAACTTAATCTTTAGATAATTATAATATAAACACTCCTGACATTGGCATTTAATTGCTTTCACTTAAAAGTGCTTTCATTTATGTTCTTTCCTTTGATCCTCATAACCCAGTGAGATACATAGGATAGGTGTAGTGAACTCATTATACTTGTGAGGAAATGGTGATGCAGAGAGGTAATTTGGTGAACGTACTGAAGGTATGGCATTAAGAGCTAAGATTCAGACCATCCCTCAATTCTACTACTCTTTTTCATTATATCCTGCTATCTACCCCCCTTGTATTCTGTGATCATCTAATGATCATATTGGATTCTCTGTCCTTAATCTTAATTTTATATATTTGCATGTCTTAAGTCAGAACATTTGCAGAATTTTATTTTTCTTTTGTACATTTTAATGATAGCAAGTTTTAGTTTGTGAGACTCAGTTTGCAAATTTTGTTCTGTTCATGTTTTTTCCTCAGTTCTATTTATTCTAAGTAGCATTTTCTGTCACTGTTGACTCTTTCCTCTTACCTTCCTATTTATAAGCAATAAATTGGCTCCTCTGAAATGTGTGGATAATGTTATATAGTACTAATGTTGGCTCACACAGAAGACCGAATTCAAAATTTCATGTGTTCTTTCATCTTGGTCAGATGATAAGGGGAGGAAAATAAGCCTTAGTCTCCAAATTCATATCTACTTTTTAGAAATTTGTTGCTCATTAGCTTCTTGATATAATATTGATTAAAAATGATGATTATGAAAATAGTAGAAATAATAGCCACTTCTTCCACATGCCATTTACTATGAAGTCTTTCCCATGTATACTGTCATTTAATTGTCAGAACCACCCTGAGACAAGTTATGTTATTCCTCTGTTGCAGAAGAGGAAGCAGGTAAAGTTTCCTTAGAAAGGTCTGAACTTGTCCAGGGTTGAATGTTGATTCTAGTTAAGTTATCCTTTGCTGTTAGTACATGTGAATAGTTCAAAGGTCTTAGCTATGTTTCATTTGATAATAGTATATCTATTAAGTATGCATTGATCTCTGGAAGTGTAAAGCATTGCAGAAAATAGTCTAATGGTCAAATGAGATAGCAGTGATAATATAAAGTTAGAATAATGATTTTGGTCCCTTACCAGAGGCAATTTTGTTTCAGTGACATGTGAATATTCTTTGTACCTCTTTATACAGAGATTGTTTATGGAAGTTTTTCTTTCCACCTGATTATCAAGTTTTAAAAGTTTCTGAAATTGCACAGCCTGGGAGACCAAGACAGATCCTTGCTTTTGAACTACGAATGAATATTATTGCAGATGCTACAATTGACTTGCTGTTTACCAAAAATAGGGTAATTATTGTAGTAATATAGTAGAAAATAGTGTTTAAAATTTGAACATTATTTTCCAGAGCTCTTTTCTGGTGACTAGTTCTATACTTGGATTCATTTCTTTAAGCTTTTTCCCCTCCAAATAGTGATGTGCATGTTACTTTCATCATACTTTTATTAAATGCCAAATAATGGAAATAAATTAACAATAGATTTTGATGTTATGTTCTGGTTCATTTTCTCCTTTATTTTTGGCTAAATAGTTATAGTGTATTTTTGGAAAAAATTTGAACTTTTTGTTCTTAGAAACTTTTAATATCTATTTAATATTGGCAATAATTATATTTCTTTTGTGGTAATTGAAGAGTAAAGATGATGAGAGCATAATTATAATGAATTATTTTATATGAATTAAGTTTATTCTTTTGGTAGGAAACAAATGCTATCCATGTCAATGTAGGAGCTGGCTCATATTTAGAAATTAATATTCCAATGACAGTTGAAGAAAATGGTAAGCTGTAATTATAACTTTTCTTCTGTTTCAAATATAAACAATATAGTTTGTTATTCCTTTTAGGGTTTTCTTTTTCAGTTTTTTTATTTGATGTGACTGTAGTTATTAGGGTAAATATTATATAATTTATTTTAGCATTTAGAGCAAAGGGAAAATTTTTCTAATTCCAGGCTTTTATTGTAGGACTGAGCATAATGTGCTTAATGTATGCATTTCTGTTAGACTGTTGTTGTGCCCTGAGAGTTGGTGCTGTGTCTTTCTTTTCACTAGTGAATTTTTAGTGCTGAACCTAGTACCAGGGTTCAGGGGTGAGGAACCTGTGGCCTTTTAGGTGCTTAAAGCTGGAGATTCCCCACTCTTGGATATTGTTAGTAGATTTTGTCAGGCAATAAACTGTATCTTTTGAACAGCTTAACTTTGAGAAATTAAAACATAATTAAAACATTAAATTATACTCTCTTAGCTATGAGATATTCAAAATTCATTATGCATTTGAATTGTGGGGATAAATGCAAGTTAATCAGTAACATGAATAGATACATTTTGTTAAATTTATCAAATTATTACATAAACTTCTTCATTTTGCTACTTTATTCCCATCTTAGTACATTTGTAATTGATAGCAGTTAAGATAAAATTCTGCTTTACTTACTTTCTCTAGAATTCTCACCCACATTTTAAAATCACTAATTGGCAATGTCAGTGCTTCTGAGTATAATTAATTTTTTTAATTTAATTCTTAGCTCTTGTTTCTTGGTCCTGTCACTTATTTTGATGCTAATATAATGACAAAGCAGGCAGAGGGGTTGATTAGGTTCATTAGCTTTCATAAAGTGGTAGCATTTGGGTCTGCCTTCTTAGGTAATCAATTGAAAAAATAACTGAGAATGACATGGTGTGTCTTTTCCCCATAATTTTGGGGCTATCTTAGTGAGAAACCAAACCTTACCTAATCTACTTTTAAAAGAATAATCATGCTGAGTCTGGAAGATGATGCTTGAGATTGTCTAGGACTGCTAATTCAGAGTAGGTAGTTAAAAAGAAGCATCTTTCAGAAGAACATTAATTACAGGTATATGGTAGAGGGATGAAAGCAATCAAGGTTACACAAAATTGGTAATGGTTCAATTAAGGAAGCATTTTACCTTTTATTTTTGTTTATTTTTAGAGAGGGGTCTCACAGGCTATAGTGCAGTGGCACAATCATAGCTCACTGCAACCTTCAACTTCAGGGCTCAAAGTGATTCTCTCGCTTCAGCCCCCCAAGTAGCTGGGACTACAGTCACACACACCACTGTATCTACCTGATTTTTCTATTTCTCCATAGAGATGAGGTCTTCCTATGTTGCTCAGACAGGTTTCAAACTCTGGCCTCAAGCAATCCTCCTGCCTCAGACTCCCCAAATACTGGGATTACAGCCATAAGCCAACCTGACTGGTTCTTAGTTATAAAGGTTAGGTGGCTTTTAAGGTAACTGTCTGAAGGGAAAAACAGACTTATTTCCCAGGCAAAAATAATAACTCCAAAGAATAACTCCAAAAAAAAAAAATTTTTAACTTTTTTCAGAGATTTGGTATTTGAAAAAAATGCCCAGAACAGGACACATGTGGAACTAGCCATGATTACATAATGACCAGAGAATTAGTGTTCATAGAAGAGGGCCTCATCAGGAAGGGAGGTATAATACCCTAAACTCTTGTGCTTTTGTTGAGAATGGGCTGTATTGTTGGGAAGTTGTCATTACATGAAAAATAGATGTTGTATGAATATTGTTTTTAATATTCTATATGTCAATATATGTTAATATAGGGAGTAGTTGGAAAATGATGCAAGTATGTACCCTTGAATCAGTGGAAGAAGAAAAGATGTGGGAGTTTAATACATGTCTCTATCACTTACAGAATCGGCTTGAGGTTTTGTATGGGAAAGCAAAATCAGGGTAGATATCATATGAAACTTTCTTCCTTTAGAGCTACCCAAAGTAACAGATTCCTTATTATGTTAGCAAGCTCCCTGTCTTTGAGGTGTGTTTAAATAGTAACTGATCATTTTTTGAGGATTCCTTCTTTAGATGTTGGTAGGAGTTGGTTAAAGTCCAAAGGTTTTTAATTGTGTAATTTTTTTCTGGATCTTAATTTTTATGTTTTTATTTATTAGGTTATACCCCTGCAATTAAAGGACAGCTCTTACATGTTGATGCCACTACCAGCATGCAATATCGGACCCTTTTAGAAGCAGAAATGTTAGCAGTAAGTGTGCAGCATATGATTAGCATGCTTGTATGAAATACAAATTTGGTCTTAATTTTCTAAAGAAGATTTAAATACATTAACTGCCATGTGAGTTATATTTAACTTAACACTAGTTTTGCTTCCAGGGCCTTATGAAGCATATATAACTCATGGATCTCTTGACCTATCTTGTGCTAATAAAACATGGTGGCCCTAAGGAAAAATTTTTTTTTAGTGTGGCAGTCAATATGTTAAATAACCAGGACATCATTGAATGGTCCGTTTTCAGCTGCAGGGATCACTAAGTGCTCTTGAAGTCTATGTTTGGGAAGAGGAGTGCATTACCAGGTTATGGTATCCCTTTGGCATCTTTTTTACTACCTAGTATGGGAAAAGTAAATATTAATAAAAGGCAATGATAACACATGTTTTTGGCTCTTAAAAATATGAGAAGTTGTTAGAATATAGTTTGTAAACTTCATTATACAGCTAGATGAAATCTCTTCTAAGTTGTATATAGAATAATTCTTTACTATGTGTTTTCTAGCCCATAGGGCTTAAATGTGATTTATTTTGCCTTTAACTTGATGAATCAGGTAAAAGGAAGAAAATCTTATTAAAACTCTGGATCATTCCATTATTTGAAAGAGAAACAATACAGAAATGTCTATGATTGAAATTGCAGACTCATCATAATCAGGCAGATTATTATTATTTATAATCAAGAACAATAACAACAATAATAACAAAAACCGCTATGTAGAGCGGTTGATATTCAGAGAAAATTCTTTTATATAAGATAGTGCCATAAAGTCCTTAAGTGCTTGATTTAAGCAAATATGTTATACATGACATATATCTACATAAATTCAGAGGAAAATTTTATAATTACCAAGAATACGTAGAATACCATAAATACACATTAAACCAGTATAGTCAGCATTTTAATGAATTCTTGAGCTATTGCTGATAGTGTTGTGCAATAGTGCTATTCTTAGCAGGCAGCTTTTGCCCTTACAGAAATGCTAAGCTTTGCAGAAATACTAATGTCAATATATGTGATAGTAAGCATTGCCATCTATTTTTTCTCACCCTGAGCCTCTTCCTTAACAAATGAGGCTTAAGGAGAATTTAGGGATGTTGGTTGTTACTCTGTAACTTTAGCAGGAGTGCAATGACAATACTATAACCTAATTTTTTGGCTTCAGTCTTTTGACCACATTGTGGCTTAATATTTCAAGGAGCTGGATGTAGCCATGGATATTAACCTTCAGCCATAGCAATATTAAAATCTCAAAGAGACCTTCTGTTCAGCTCAGTAGGAAATAAGTTTTAATTACTGACCACTGTGTGTGACTTCATTTCTAATGATGTTCACACACTGTCACATTTTAAGCTCTAATGTCGCTACTTAACATTTGTTTTGCAAGTTCCACATCAATGCCAGCTACCCCCGAATATGGAACATGCCACAGACATGGCAGTGTGAATTAGAGGTTTATAAAGCTACCTACCACTTCATCTTTGCACAGAAGAACTTCTTTACAGGTAATTTTCTAATGAATATAAATACAGTGAGATTTATCACAGTGAACTTATTTATCTTGAATAAGTATTGCATTTTAATCCAATGAAGAATTTTATGACATGATTTATAACTTCTTTTACACTTCATTTTGAGATAAGAATATCAAAGAGAAAATTTAAATATGGACATTTTCTCTTTTAATCCAAACAAGAAAAATATAAGCCCCAAATGGGATTTAGAAGGGAATGAAAAAACTCAATTTAGGCCAGTATTTTGTATCAGTCTATTGGCAGGGCGGGGGTGGTGAGATGGAGATGATGAATCAATTCCTCTCTCTTCCTCAATTAGGCATCAGCATGGCTTCATTATTTTGTTTTAATTATTATAATCTACAGCAGTATACTTAAATAGCTAAATGTTATTTTTATATTTGGAGCCCCTATTTAATCTTTTCTTTTGGGATGGGTAGTTGATTGATGCTATTGCTAGTTTAAAAAAAAATTCTTGTATTTCTTGCAACATTTTTGTTATAGCTGTACACATTTTATGAATATGAGAACTTGTATTATTGGTCTGTGAATAGCATAAAAATATTGAGCCTTCCTCTAAAAAGTTTAGCCCCATAGAGTTTGTTTGATTTTCCAAGGTCAGTGACTACCTTAGTTTAGCATAAACCTAATCTTTGATTGACTGCTTGTTACATTTATCCATACATCCATTCATCCATTTGTGTGACAGTCATTTACAAGCAACTAGTCTGTGCTGAGTATTATAGATTTTGGGGTATAGTGGTGACTGGCGTATGGATAGATAGTCCTGTCCTGGCAATACTACTAGTATAATGTTGCTGAATTACTTCATCACTGTTTAAGCATTAATTTTCTTATTTGTGAAATAGGGCTAAAAATTTCTACCCTTACTTTGTTATTGCTAGAGTTTTGGCTTTTTAAAATGCTTTTGACTGCAATATGTTCAATCTTAAGTTTTTTGTATTTGTTTTCTTGTTTGACTGGGAGCCTTGTTTTGAGGACTGGCGAGAGTGCTTCTACTTTTCTGGAGTTTTGTACTTCAAAGAATTGAGTCAGTAATAGAAATTTTAACAGAATCACTGGCAAGTTAAGCTTTTTCTGGTGAAGGTGAACATTGAGCACTTCTCAGTTCAAATTTATGAAAAGAAAATAATAGCCAAAACTCACAGTGTGTGTTGTATCTGTCTCTGTCCTCCGCACTTTAAAGATGAGGAAAATGAGTTCAGAAAGGTGAACCAACCAGCTAGTGAGTTGGTTGAGCTAGAATTCCAATTCAAGTTGTTTGGATTAAGACTATGTTATTTTAGTGAGTTTCTTTGACTATAGTCTTTTGCTTCTCACTTGAGATCTTGTTGTTTTTAACTTTGCTAATCTTTTAAAATATATTCCTATCTTCAAGTATTTAATGGTCTTTGAATTATTTTTCCTTTCCTCTAGACTTTTCACATCCTTAGAATCCAGTATTGCTAAGAATAGCAACAGAAGAAATAGAGATTCTTCATGATTTAAAAATTTTAATTTGTAGTGGCACTTTGATTTAAACTATTACTTATTTTTAAACAGCAAAGTACTCATTTCCTAAATTACAACTGATTTTCCCTAAATTATCTTCATTTTCTAGTTTCTATGCTTATTGAAATTCACTCTTTTTGGTTATTTATATTTTTCCTAACATGTATTTGGAGAAATTTTTAAAAATCCAGAAAATTACAGAAACAAATGTAGTCACCATTTAAATCCTCATCTCCAGATTTAACACCTGTAACATTTGGACATAATTGTTTCTATGGTTTTTTTTTTTTTTATAATTGGGAATTCATTGAGGGTACAAAGAACCAGGTTGCATTGATTGCATTTGTTTTTGTTCTTTTTTTTATTGTTGGGGATTCAGTGAGGGTACAGTAAGCCAGGTTACACTGATTGGATTTGTTAGGTAAAGTACCTCTTATAATTGTGTCCCAACCCCTAAAGGTGTGCTGTACACCATGACCTCCCCACCCCCTCCCTCCTTCCCTCTCTCTGCTCTTCCTTTCCTCCACACCCTCCCTCCTTTCCTCTCTCTGCTCTTCCCTTCCCCCACCACCTTCTTCCTTCCCTCTCTTTGCTCTCCCTTTCCCCCACCTTCCTCCCTCCTTTCCTCTCTCTGCTCTCCCCTTCCCCACCCCCCACATGTACTAGTCATCAACTGTCCTCATATGAGAACTGAGTACACAGGATTCTTGCTTCTCCATTCTTGTGATGCTTTACTAAGAATAATGTATTCTACTTTCATCCAGGTTAATACAAAGGATGTAAAGTCTCCATTGTTTTTAATGGCTGAGTAGTGTTCTATGGTATACATATACCACAGCTTGTTAATCCATTTCTGGGTTGGTGAGCATTTAGGCTGTTTCCACATTTTGGCAATGGTAAATTGAGCTGCAGTTAAGAGTGTAGTGCAAGTGTCCTTATGATAAAAGGATTTTTTTCTTTTTGCCCAGTAATGGGAATGCAGGATCAAATGGGAGGTCTAGCTTGAATTCTTTGAGGGTTCTCCATATTTCCTTCCAAAAAGCTTGTATTAGGGGGTGGCACTTATGGCTCAAAGGAGTAGGGCACCGGCCGCATATACTGGAGGTGGCAGGTTCAAACCCAGCCCCGGCCAAAAACTGCAAAAAAAAAAGAAAAAAAGAAAAGGTTGTATTAGTTTGCAGTCCCACCAAGCAGTGTAAAAGTGTTCTTTTCTCTTCACATTCATGCCAGCATCTGCAGTTTTGAGATTTTGTGATGTGGGCCATTCTTGCTGGGGTTAGATGATATCTCAGGGTAGTTTTGGTTTGCATTTCTCTAATAATTAGGGACAATGAGCATTTTTTCATGTTTGATAGCCATTCGTCTGTCTTCTTTAGAGTAGGTTCTATTCATCTCTCTTGCCCATTGATATATGAGATTGTTGGCTTTTTTCAAATTGTTGTGGATTAATTTGAGTTCTGTATAGATCACAGTTATCAAGCTTTGGCTGGAGGAAAATGTGCAAAATATGCAAATATCCTTTCCCATTGTGTAGGTTGTCTGTTGCTTTGGTTGTTGCCTCCTTAACTATACAGGAGCTTTTTAGTTTAATTAAGTCCTTTTTGTTTATTTTTGTTGTTACAATTGAAAGTCTTCTTCATAAACTCTTTCCCCAGGCCGATATCTTCAAGTGTTTTTCCTACACTATCTTTGATTTTTATTGTTTCATGCCTTAAATTTAAGTCTTTTATCCATCTTGAATCAATTTTTTGTGACTGGAGAAAGGTGCAGGTCCAGTTCCAGTCTTTTACATGTGGATATCCAGTTCTCCACATACCATTTATTGAATACGGATTCTTCCCCCAGGGTATGTTCTTGTTTGGTTTATCAAAGATTAGGTGGCTGTAAGATGTTAGTTTCATCTCCTGGTTTTCTATTTGATTCCAAATGTCTATGTCTCAATTTTTGTGCCAGTACCATGCTGTCTTGACCATTATGGCTTTGTATTACAGCCTAAAGTCTGGTATGTTGATGCCTCCAGCTTTGTTTTTAACTACTGCTAAGAACTGCCTTAGTTATACGGGTTTTTTCTGTTTCCATACAAAATGAAGAATTATTTTTTCCAAGTCTTGAAAGTACGATGTTGGTATTTTAATAGGGCTGGCATTGAATCTGTAGATTGCTTTGGGAAGTATAGACATTTTAACAATGTTGATTCTTCCCAGCCATGAGCATGGTATGTTCTTCCATTGGTTACTATCCTCTGCTATTTCTTTTCTTAGGGTTTCATAATTTTCTCTATAGAGGTCCTTCA
This sequence comes from Loris lydekkerianus, assembly GCA_963574355.1. Lineage (NCBI taxonomy): Eukaryota > Metazoa > Chordata > Mammalia > Primates > Lorisidae > Loris > Loris lydekkerianus. Next base: position 18,277 of record CAUYPK010134019.1, on the reverse strand, counting down.
TCTCTTTTGTTAGGTATATTCCTAGGTATTTCATTTTCTTTGCAGCTATGGTGAAGGGAGTTGGGTCCTTAATTATTCTCTCATCTTGGCTGTTATTGGTTTAAAAAGGCTACTGAATAGTACACATTGATTTTTGTATCCTGAGACATTACTATATTTTTTGATGACCTCCAGGAGTCTTGTGGTTGAGTCTTTGTGGTTCTCTAAGTATAAGATCATATCGTCAGCAAAGAGGGAGGGTTTGACCTCCTCTGCTCCCATCTGGATGCCCTTTATTTCCTTCTCTTGACTGATTGTATTGGCAAGTACTTCCAGCACACTATGTTGATAGTAGTGGTGATTGAGGAAAACTTTGTCTGGTTCTAGTTCTAAGTGAGAAAGCTTTCAGTTTTACTCCATTTAGTAAAATATTAGCTGTGGGTTTGTCATAGATAGCTTTGAGCACTTTAAGAAATGTGCCACCTATGCCTATACTCTTCAGTGTTCTAATTAGAAAAGGATGCTGGATTTTATCGAATGCTTTTTCTGCATCTATTGAGAGGCTCATATGGTCTTTATTTTTGCTTCTGTTGTTATGGTGAATAATGTTTATGGACTTGCGTACATTAAACCAGCTTTGCATCCCTGAGATGAAACCTACTTGATCATGATGCATGGTTTTTTTGATGATAAGCTATAATCTATTGACTAGGATTTTTCTGAGAATTTTTGCATCTATGTTCATTAGTGAAATTGGTCTGAAGTTCTCCTTTTTAGTTGATCTTGTCAGGGTGATGTTTGCTTTGTAGAACGTGTTGGAGAAGATTCCTTCATCTCAGTTTTTTTGGAATAATTTCTGCAGTATGGAAATAAGCTCTTCTTTGAAGGTTTGATAGAATTCTGGTGTGAAGCCATCCAGACTAGGGCATTTTTTTTGATGAGAGATTTTTTTTTTATTGTTTCTTTGATTTCAATGCTTAAAATTGGTCCGTTCAGGAGATCTATTTTTTCCTGGCTAAGTCTAAGTAGAGGGTGATTCCAAATACCGATCCATTTCCTTCACATTATCAAATTTCTGGGCATAGAGTTTCTGGTTTTATTCAGAGATAATGTCTTGTATCTCTGTGGCATCTGTTGGTATTTCCCCTTTATCATTTCTGATTGAAGTTACTAAGAGTTTTTACTTTTCTATTTGTAGTTAGTCTGGCCAAAGGTTTATCAACTATATTTATTTTTTCAAAAAACCAACTTCTTGTTTCATTAATTTTCTGAATGATTATTTTGTTTTCAATTTCATTAATCTCTGATTTAATTTTGGGTATTTCTTTTCTTGTGCTGGGTTTAGGCTTAGGTTGTTTTTCTTTTTTCAATTACATTAGATGGCTTGTGAGTTTGTTGATGCACTCTCTTTCTGTTTTTCGAATGTAGGCATGTAAAGTGATAAATTTTCCTCTCAGGACTGCTTTTGCTGTATTCCACAGGTTTTGGTAGCTTGTTGTTAAGCTCAAGGAAGTTAATGATTTCCTCTTTTAGTTCTTCCTTTACCCAACTGTCATTCAGCCTAAGGTTGTTTAATTTCCATGCCTTTGTGTGGGGTTGAATGTTTTTGTTGGAGTTAAGTTCCACCTTTAATGCCTTGTGGTCTTAGAAGATAATTTCAGTCTTTTGATTCTGTTGAGGTTTGTTTTGTGTCCTAGGATATGATCAATTTTGGAGAATGTTCCATGGGCCGATGAGACGAATGTATATTCTTTATCTTTGGGATGGAGTGTTCTATAGTTTTTTAAAAGCTATATAGCATAACAGCTCTATAGAGTATTTTTCCAACTTAAATAATTTTTAAAAAGGATGGTAATTAGAGTAATATTAGTTTAACATTGGAGTGAGCATGCTTCATCATAGTATTTGAATCACTTTCTCTGTTAATATAGTTCTATAGAAAACAAGTTGTGTCGACGGTGTGAGGGAATGCCTGACATTCCTCAGCTGCTATTCTCATGCTACTTATCAGTAATATGAATTGTTCTTAAGAGATTTTGATGTAAATAATTTAATAAATTTAGCTTGCTACATTAATAACTTTTAAATTTGTTGTACACATGATTAAAGTCACCAGTCATCAGGAAAATGCTTCCTTTCTCTAATGGATTATTTGATAAAACCATCTGGAAATGAGAATAGCTTTTGATTTAAATAGAAGTATATATTAAAATGGTTGTTGAGGCACCTAATAAAAATGTTATTGTCACCATAATTTTTAATATTTATCAGTAAAGAGATTCTAGAAGCTAGTAGTGAAACAATATTACAGAATGACATTGGCTTGGTGCCCGTATCTCAGTGGTTAGGTCACCGGCCACATAAACCGAGGCACGCTGGTTCAAACCCAGCCTGGGCCTGCTAAACAACAATGACAACTGCAACAACAAGAAAAATAGCCAGGCGTTGTGGCGGGCACCTACAGTCCCAGCTACTTGGGAGGCTGATAGAAGATGATCACTTGAGCCCAAGAGTTTGAGGTTGCTGTGAGCTATGACAACACATTACGCTACTGAGGGCGACATAGAGAGACTCTGTCTCAAAAACAAAAACAAACAAAGAAAAAAAGACATGTTGAAATTTTAAATAAGTTATTAAACAAATAGTAAAATTTGTTAAATAAAAAGGAATTAGCTAATAATATTATAAAATTATATTAGTTTCCTATGATAAGTAGTAGATAATTTGAATTTGTTTATTTTGCTAGCAATTATATCTTGGTCTTTGAACTAATAGAAGTGCAAAATAGACAAAATACAACTAACATACATTGTAAGTTTCAAATGAATAATGATTCAAAATAAACATTAAATATCTCTGCCCACAGAAAATTTATGAGTATTTCTTATTTTGTATTTTTTTATTAGCCTTAATTACATTGGCATGTGTACTAGATATAGACAAATAAGACAATGCTAAATAGTATATATTTTGAACACAAGTGTGAATTGTGAAGCTAACAAGTGCATATGAGACTTGAATACAGAGACAATAACTGTCATGTGAAGATAATCAGAGACAGTAAGGAAGGACATGAAGGTCTGAAATGGTCTTTGTAAATAAACTCATTAATATTAACTAGGATTTGCATAGTATTTTTGTCATTTATATAACATGTTCACTTATATTGTATTCACATAACTCTAATAAGGGATGGCTATTATAGCTAGCCTTGAGTTAACAATGAGGAACTTGAGGCATACAAACATTGAATGACTCAGGCAAAGTCATGAAGCTAGTATGTGGAAGAGACATTTCAGAACAATTTTTGAACTGCACAGCCTATGCTTTCTCTGTAGTATAGTATCATGCTGGCCGTAAAGATGGTTAGAGTTTTTTTTTTTTTTTAATTTTTTTTTGTAGCACAGAGGATATGAAACACAGTACTTCAGAAAGGATAAATAGACTAAAAAGGCTAAACTGTAGATTTTATGAAGAGTGAGGAGAAAAGTGAGGAAATCAATTGGATGAATGATGAATTTGTATGTGGAGCTGGCTAATTCTAGAGATTATTTGGGGGCTTTTCTAATGCGCTAGATGCTGTGCTAAAGAATAAAGTTAGAACATTGGGATGGAGTCAGATAGGTGGCACTTAAAAGTTAAAGATTTGAGGTGAGTATTGATATTATAAAGTATAATAAACCACTGTGATTGCTTGTTAAATGAAATAAGAATATATTTAGAGTGAATTTGGTAGGTGAAATTTTCCTTTCACTACTAACAGAATTTGCTTATAGCCATATGCCTTTTTATTGTTGCTATAATAAAACTATATACTATTTAATTTAGTTATTATTGAAATTTCACATTATATTTTATTTTACCATTTTTATAAGACAGGAATTTCTCTCTAGTATATGTGCACCAGCTTCTGTACATGCAGCTAAATTTTAAATGGGCTCATGTGATATTATGTAGAATAAATGTACTTCTGACTTTATTATTGCTTTTAGATAGTATTTTTTGGTTTAAAGATCTCCTTTAAAATTCAAAGACAACTACTTTAAATATGTTATAGTTTTTACCTATAATTTTCCTTATAATATTTTAATAATAAATGCTACTATTTGTGGAGTGCTAATCCTGTATCGGTTACTTTGTTTAAACTTCACATAAATCATCTAAATTAAGATTATAAGTCTGTGAAATTGTTTTAATTTTCTGAAGGATAAAACTGGTAGCATTTTAGTCAGTTTTTTAAAGATTAAATCACTAATAAAATGATAAAGCCAGAGTTTAAACCCAGGACTGTTGTCAAAGTTGGTGCCATGATACTGTTTCCAGTTCTGTCTCTCTCTCACATACACATATGCACACATATTAACATATTTGAAGCTCTAATGTTAGACATGTGGCACTGTGTTACACGCTGTGAGTATATAAAGATGAGTTTCACACTTTTAGTAGGAAGGCTTTAACTGAAAGACATTATTGCTGTAAGTATACAATGTATGCCAACAATGTGGAGGCCTGAAGAAACGTTGTGGATATCACATTAGAGCTAATGTGCATCTTTATACAAAAAGCATTTCCTTATTGAGATTAAAAAATAAAGTACCAGAGGATAAACAGACTAAGTATATGAGCACAATTTAAAAAAGCAATAAAACAATGTAAACAACAACAACAATAAAAAACACAAGCAGCAATCAGTAAAGATGATTATAAATTCTAGGAAGCCCAAGCCTATGTTATGTTCACTGTTATAGTCCCAGGGTCTGGAACAGAGCCTGGCCCATAGTAAATGCTCAGTAGATACTTATTTAATGACTTAAAGCAACATGAAAAAATGTTAAGCCATCCATATAATTAAGAAATTCAGTGAAAGATACCGTTTCTTAAGTTACTAAATATATAAAAAAAATAAAAACCCAAACAAAACAAAAGATAGAAGAAATACAGTGCGGGAAAAGATAGAAAGAAATATAGTGTAGGAAAGGGAACAATGAAATAAGTAGTCAAGCATACCTTTCTGGTAGGGGTATGTATGGATTCACCTCTCTTAGAACGTTCTATAGTTTATAACAGCCTGGAAAAATTTCCTAAATTTTGATCCAGCAATTCTCCTTCAGAAATCTTTAATGATGAAGTAATTCTGAATATGTAAAATATCTTGCACAAAAATATATAGTATCTGGTAATAGTATATATAACACAAAACTTTGGAAAGAGTCTAAATATCCAGATATAGAAAATGTTTAGGTAGCCTTGTTAGTATAGTATACTGTGTGAAAAAAAAAAAAAAAGAAAATGATTAAATAAATCATAATAAATGTCTTTGATAAAAATTTATGTAAATATGTGTGAAATAACATGGAAAAAATTTGAGTTCAATCAAAAAAGCAACACATAAAATATGTACATATGGGATAGTATCAAAGTTTGCATAGAAAAATAACTGGGGGAGATGTAGCCACAGTCTTGGTTATTTGGGCAGTAGAGTATCAGGTGATTTTTTTCTTGTTGTCTTCTAAAATTTTGTGAAAAAAATGATGACATCTATATTAAATATATAAAATTTTTCTTGTTTGGACCTATGATTAGTAAGCATCTGTTTACTGTCAATATATTTACTGTTACTGTTATCTTAATCTTTAAACATTCTTTAAATAATCTTTAAATATAAAAGATTCTTAGTTACAAAAGAAAAATTAATTTTTGACTAATATTAGAATCTGTATAATTTTGTTTTCTGAATTACCATAAAGTTTACTTTCTCTCTCCTACTCCAATACTTTTAGATTTAATTCAAGACTGGTCCAGTGATAGTGCTCCAGATATTTTTTCATTTGTTCCATATACATGGAATTTTAAAATCATGTTTCATCAATTTGAAATGATTTGGGCTGCTAATCAACACAATTGGATTGACTGTTCCACTAAACAACAGGAAAATGGTAAGAAATTTTAAAAGAATTAGGTTAAATATTCTGCTCATTATGACAAATACCAATAAGTAAATTAGAATTGATTTTATAGTTCTAGATACTAAAAGTAATTTTTCTCCTTATTATCTTGTGAGACTCTTAGGGGACTGTTTCAGTTTTACTGGACTAAACATGTTCTCAATTTAATTTTGTATAGGTGTGCATTTTAGGGAATTTTATAATTTAAATTTTATTGACATTAATGTTAATTTACTTTTTTTCTTTTTTTTTTTTGTAGTATATCTGGCAGCCTGTGGGGAAACGTTAAACATTGATTTTTCATTGCCTTTTACGGACTTTGTTCCAGCTACATGTAATACCAGGTTCTCTTTAAGAGTAGGTATATTTAGATGCATTGTTTATACCACAGGGTTTTTTAGTTAACTTTGTTTTCCCAAAGCTTATCTTTACTCTCCCCTCCCTAGCCCATTGCCACCAAAAGTATTTTTTTCTTTCCTCAGATGTTCGCTAGTTTTAGTGTCCCAAAGTTTCTGCTCTTTCCTTTGTTCAATTAAGTACTCCTCTAAAATCAAGTAATTAAAAAAAAAAACAACTCATAAACTTATGTGGCTGGTCTACATGTTCTGTTAAAAACCTTTTCTAGCTCTGATGTTTACTAGGTCTATGAACTAATTTTGCACTTCCTATATTTGATTCAAGAAATAACCAAAAACACCTTTCTTTTTCCCTGTAAGTCAGCTCTTATATATTTCTAACTTCGGAATTCAGCAGAACACCTAATTGTATGATATGGGCAATCAGTAGTAATTGTAGTGGTTATGGTGGTAAAAATAGTAACCATAATAGGAGCAGCTAACACCAATTATACATTTTCTGCGTGCTAGAGACTGTTCTGTGTGCTTCCTGTGTTAATAATTCATTTAATTTTCAGAACAACTCTCTTGAAGTAGATGAAATTATCTGCATTTATAGATTAGAAAACTGGGGAAGAGAGTTTATGTAACTAGTGGGTTGCTGGGCAGAGTTAAATACTCCATTCTTTTTTAACTCTGCTGTGCTGCTTTAGGCATCAAGATGAACAAAGACTACAGGACCTCTCGAAGATCCTTTGATATGCCAATTCTGAATTACTAAAAGCCATTTGAGGAAACAATACCTACTAGAATTGAAGGAGATACTATTTTAGGAATTAGTAAAAATACAACATATGCCAGTGACCTTATAATTAGTTGTTTTTTTTTTTTTAAACTGACTTTCACATAAAGTTTGCTTGGATACTCATGGAAGATAATCTTTTGTGAAAACTGTGCTATGTCTTTTCATGATATTTTTCCCTTTATATTTTGATCCAAATTTAGTTTTAGTCAATGTAAAATCTTCTTACCCCAGTGCAAAATCCTACTCCAGTTATTTATGTAACTATTTGATGTAAAATCTGCTATTTAAAATGTTTATTTTCTTTTAAACCTACTATCAAGGTTGTTGTAATAGGTTTGGCTATAAATATAAATAGTAACCTGCTTATGTATCAATTTTATTACTTTGGGTTATTATAAATTATTTTTTAGGGAGAAGATGTTGATCTTCATTTGTTTCTACCAGATTGCCACCCTAGTAAATATTCCTTATTTATGCTGGTAAAGAATTGCCATCCAAATAAGATCATTCATGATGCTGGTATTCCTGCTGAGTGTCAAAGTGGCCAGAAAATAGTTAAACCAAAGTGGCGCAACATTACTCAGGAAAAGTGAGTACATAAAATTAGTGACCTAAGTATTTTATGCTTGTATATGATTAAATTATTGCTCTTTCAAAAATTAATAATGAACTTGTTTCTGCATACAGTTAAAGGAATAAGTATCTTACTGTAGACTTTGTGTTTTACTATTCAAAGGGCTGGTTGGGTTGAATGCTGGACTGTCCCAAGTGTCATGCTTACAATTGATTATACATGGCATCCAATTTATCCACAGAAGGCAGATGAACAGCTAAAACAATCATGTAAGTATTTTTATATAATATAGTAGAACTTCCATAGTTGACCACCTTTCTACTGACTACCTCTTTAAGTTGACCTAATTTTCATATACTAAACATACATCACAAGTTATCAATCTGTATAATAGGTCTTCTTCCTTATGGTGTCCATTTCTGTATATTGACCAGTTTGTTACAGTCCCTTGGGCAAGTCACCTTACAGAGGTTCTATTATATGTACTTTAAAATAGCTGCTGTTATGATTGATAATCACCAAAGATACAAAAAAGGAAATCAAAAAAATTTTAGAAATACTTTTATTCTTCTGGCACAATAATATACATTTATAAATTTTTAAATATTTTGGAATAATTATAGCAAACTTTGGGACATTTACTATGTACCAGTACTAGGCCAGTAGTTTTTTGGGTTGTGTTATCTCATTTAATCCTTACAACAACTCTATGAGATAGATCTTACTCTCATTTTAGAGTTAAGAAAATATACTCAATAACGATAGGTAGTTTTCTCAAGGTCTCCCAAATTAGAAGTAGCAGGCTGGAATATGAAGCAAGATGTATGTAATCTATATATTAAAGTGCTTGATTTTGTGAAATGTTAGTTTCTTTAATGCAATTTGACAACATTGTATAATTTGTGGTTTCCTGAAGATAATTTATCTTATTACCAGTGTCTTAAAAGGAATTAGAATCAAGCAATTTTTTTTTTTTTTTTTTTTTTTTTTTTTTTTTTTGGTATTTTTCCAGTGAGTTAATTTAAGTTTCAAAGAATAGTTTCCATAGTTTCTGTGTATGGTGGCTTGGTAATGTCACACTGTATTTGAATAACTATTTAAACAGCTTTGTGGTTTAATGGACAAGTAGAGTTTAGGTTTGGTAGCAACTCAGATTTATATTAATGTTCATGAATGAGAGCTACAGTAGATTATCAACAGGAATGTTTCACTGATTCTGTGTAGTCTTATTTCTATTTTTCACTGATTCTGTGTAGTCTGATGTATACAGGGTATATATATGTTCGTATATCAATGAAGTCTGTTCTTTATTTGCTTTATTATTGATCTTTCGGGTCTGTTTTAATTATATGCATTATGTGAGGACTAGTTGATTTCATATTGGCAAGATAAAATTTCTTAGTGAATATTTCCTTAAAGAACTTCTAAGAGGTCCCACTTCAAACAGTAATCTTTTTTTTTTTTTTTTCTCAATTTATTCCAGTGTCAGAAATGGAGGAAACAATGCTATCTGTATTAAGGCCTTCCCAGAAAACGTCCGACAGAGTGGTTTCTTCTCCTTCTACTTCTTCACGCCCACCTATTGATCCCTCAGAACTTCCACCTGACAAACTTCATGTAGAAATGGAACTTTCCCCAGATTCTCAGATCACTCTCTATGGACCTTTATTAAATGCCTTTTTGTGTATAAAGGTATGATATTAAAAAGAACTTAGATATTTTAAACAGAGGCAAAGCAGTTAATTGAAAATTGAGACCATTCGAAATGGCCAGTTGGATGATTTGAAGTATTGAGGCTATATTATGCACAGTGACTGGACTTGCAATGCTAGACTCAGTTACAAATTTGTATATTAAAAATACTACTTTTTAGTTCAGCATTTCTTGTTTTGAGCATTCAGTATATCTAGGAATGGTGCTAGTTGGTGGAGATAAAGATGATAATAGCATCTCTTCTAGATGTAGAAGTAGACAGGCTAGATCGGTGTTTTTCAGTCTTTATCTCACTTGAACCTATGGTTAAACTTACATGGGTTACAGAATTATGTTGATCAAAAACAGAGTAGCAAAAGAATATACTTACTGTGCTTTGAACATTTTTTGAAAATAATTTAATTAATGCTATTTAAAAATTTTGTAGCACTCCTGAGATCCTCTCATGGCATTCTAGCGTTCTGCGGCACACTAGTTGAAAATCAGTAGGCTAGAGGAATAGCTAGAAGGATAGACAGATGTGGACAAATTTTAACACATTTTAATTATTCAGCAACAGGAGTATTTCTTGTTATCTGAGAATAATTGTTACCAGTAAAAGTATATTTCAAGTGAATCCATTAAAATAGTAAAATTTTATGATAAATAATGAACAAAGATTTGTAGCTTTATTTTAAAAAATTGAAGCAAATATATGGAAAATAAATTTACCTTAGAGTGTGTCAAATGTAGGTTCTGAATTAATATTCTGTACTTCTAATAAGGAATTCCTTCTCTAACAAGGAATTAATCAAATGTTCATTCATTTTGATACTATTTTTCCACTGAAAAATAATTGCACAGTATGATACCAGTTGGAGGTAGATGTTTATAGCATGATTATGAAGAGAGACTATTTTTGGAAAAATATGTGAGAACTTCATCAGTTTCCTTTTTTGCTAATTTCAAAGAATCAAGGGAGTACAAATATTTTTGTTACATGGATACTTTGTATAATGCTTGTGTCAGGGCTTTTGATGTGTCTGTCAACAGAATAGTGTTCATTGTACCCAATAGGGCAGACCTCTCCTGCCACCTCCCTCCTTGGTTTCCAACGTCCTTTATATTTCTTTATACCATTGTTCAGCTTCCATTTATTAGTGAGAATATATGGCGTTTGGTTTTCCATTCCTGATATACTTCACTTAGGAAAAGGTCTCCAGTTCCATCAAAGTTGTTGCAAATGACATTATTTCATTTCCTTTTATAGCTGAGTAATACTCTGTGGTGTGTGTGTGTGTATACCACATTTTCTTTATCAACTTTCGATTTTATGGGCACTTAGGTAGATTCCATATCTTTATAATTGTGAATTGTGCTGCGTTAAACATTGGAATACAGATGTCTTTTTGATAAAATGACATGACTCAAAAATGTCTTTTTTTGAGTAGACACCCAGAAGTGGGGTTTCTGGATTGAATAGTAGGTCTACATTTATTTCTTTGAGGACTCCCCATACTGTTTTCCATAGAGGTTGTACTAATTTGCAGTCCCACCTGCAGTGTATAAGCGTTCCGATTTCTCTGCATCCATACAATTATCTATTGCTTTCTGACTTTTTAATAAAGGCTATTCTGATAGAGATAATGTAGTATCTTATTGTAGTTTTAATTGCATTTCTCTAATTAGTGATGGTGAGCTTTTTTCATATGTTTATTGGACATTTGTCTATCTTCTTTTGAAAAATGTCTGTTTATTTCTCTTGCCTAATTCATCAAAATGGGGGTGTTGGGTTTTTTCTTGTTGATTTGTTTGCGTGCTTTGTAGATTTTGGGATTAGTCTTTTGTGAAATCTATGGTTTACTGATATTTTTTCCCATTATGTATGTTTTATATTTATTCTGTTGATTATTTCTCTTGCTGTGCAGAAGCGTTTTAATTTAATTAAGTCCCATTTATTTATTTTTGTTGCTTCTTTTTGCCTTTCTGATCTTAGTCATAAATTCTTTTCCTTAGGCCAATGTCGAGAAGAGTTTTACATATGTTTTCTTTTAGAATTTTTATGGTTTCACACCTTACATTTAAATACTTTTTTCATCTTGAATTAATTTTTGTATATAGTGAGAGATAGGGGTCCTGTTTCATTCTTCTGCATGTGGCTATCCAGTTTTCCCAGCACTATTTATTGAATTTGGCTTCCTTTCCCTAGTGTATGTTGTCCGCTTTGTCGAAGATCAGTTAGTTGGTCATAGCCATATGGTTTCATTTCTGGGTTCTGTGTTGTATTCCATTCTCTATTCCATTCCATTGCTCTATTTTTATACCCTTTATACCAATACCATGCAGCTTTGACTGCTGTAAACTTATAGTATAATTTGAAGTCAGGTAATGTGGTGCCCTATACTTTTTGCTTAGGATTGCTTTGGCTGTTGGAACAGTAGAGTCACTTTTGGAAAGGATGTTTGTGGGGTCTAATTTTATAGTGCTTACTTAATTGCTTCCTTTTGTAATTTCAAAACCACAGAAATTTGGACATTGAGCACTCAGCCAACAGGGAATCCCATGATTTACAGGTACAGGAGTAATCAATTCTGGACAGGAACTAGGATGATCAGGGTTGGCTTGGGAAGAGCAAATCAAGGTTCTCTGGGGGGAATGGTGACTGAACTACATTTTAAGGTATGAAATCTCGGTATTTTAATTACCATATTATTTACTAAAGTGACCATAAAACATCATAAAATATAACTGAAGATAAAAGATTACAAGGGGAAATAGCTTATATCAACATTTCAAGTATACATACACATTTTTTCTTTCTTGTGAACTTTGGTTTAAAATGTTCATCAAATATTTCTTCCAACTGTCTTTCTTTGTATTGCATATGCATAAAAATATAATGAATCCAAAATGCATTTTTCAAGCTAAAGTCTCCTTGAAGTGGGTAAATTACACTTTTAATATGAGTAATAACTTAATTAGCAAGTGAGGGTGTCATAGTGATATAAAATCAGCTTTTGAATACTGCCAGAGAGGTATTAATTTTTGTGTTTACATTGTCATACATTGACTCTCAATTTTTTTCATGTAAAAAATTTCATAGTAGGGTGGCGCCTGTGGCTCAAAGGAGTAGGGCATCAGCCCCATATGCCTGAGGTGGTGGGTTCAAGCCCAGCCCTGGCCAAAAACTGCAAAAAAAAAAAATCATAGTAATACTTATTCATCCTAAGAGGGGAGAAAAAGAGGACTCTCACAGAGATCATGGAGGAAGCTGTAAATTCCTTCATAACCCACCTCTTTATAAATTCTACTTCATGGTACAGCTTTTTTTGTAGTTTATTATGTTTTAATACAGACATTTCTGTGCATTAAAGACGTATAACAACTGTTTAGTAGTATCAAAAGTTTTTGTTGCACAAATGATTGTATTAATATTTGTGTTCACTTAATTAATGCAGAACTTGTATAAAATGTCTATTAAAGCAAATCGTAAAATTTTAAGTTGGGACATATTTATGAAATTGTAACCAAAACATGACAGGCAAACATTTTGTCTAGCCCAATTAACTCTGTGCTTCTTTTTATTAAGGAATACATGCAACTCTTTAAATTTCTGGGTTTTTGTCTATTAGAATGCTTAGTGTCATGCTAACTTGGGGATGTTACTTATTCTATCTTAAGTATTCCTCTGTATTCTTTTTTGTTTGTTTTAATATGTAATGTGTATTCTACTTAGTGTTAGAACTTTAAAACTTTTTGGAGGGCGGCACCTGTGGCTCAGTGAGTAGGGTGCTGGCCCCATACATCGAGAGTGGCAGGTTGGAATCCAGCCCCTGCCAAACTGCAACAAAAAATAGCTGGGCATTGGGGCAGGTGCCTGTAGTCCCAGCTACTCAGGAGGCTGAGGCAAGAGAATCACCTAAGCCCAGGAGCTGGAGGTTTCTGTGAGCTGTGACACCACAGCACTTCACTGAGGGTGACAAAGTAAGACTCTGTCTCTAAAATAAAATAAAATAAAATAAAAAGATAAAACTTTTTGGAATTTAGGCGTTATCTATATTTATATATTATTCATATATAGAATAATCCATATTTTTTCATATAAAGAAATTTATATGTATAATTTTTTTTCATATAAAGAAAATTAAGGAAATTTGAAAATTCATCTAATTGAGATTTTGTTTCCTTAGATGTAAATATTAAGCATGAGGAAATAATGAAGGATAAACTTAGGGGGAAAAAATTACTCTACATTGAACTATATATGCAAAACTGTTTTTCAGAATCCACAAAAGAAACTGTGCCTGACATTATCATTATAACAAATTCTAAGAAGAAAATATACTGAACATGAGTTAAAATTTATAAGGACATTTTATGAAACTGGGAGGACTTCTGCTGATTTAGACAACATAGCAACTCTGTTAGCCCAAAGTCATTTCACTCTTACTATAACAAAATTTTATCTTTTTTTGTTGTTGTTGTGGATATAAGGTTGGATAATAATACCATGAGTTTTGTTTTTCTGAATTGATGTCTTTTGGTCTTACTACATTTTTTGTTAATGGAAGAAAAAAAATCTTTGTTTTTACCATGACAGCATATCAGTGGTAACAAGTAATAACTGTGGATTAAAGGCATATATGCCTTTTTTATTAAAAGTAGTTTTAATAGAATTACATAGAAATCTGACTATTTTCCTTTATGTTAAAAAGATGTAATTTTGGGAATAATGCTCTTAGACTATTTTTCTTGCTTCTGTGATTTTATTAGCCACCATGTTTTAACCTATTGTTATTTTCTTTTATTTTTTTATGAATGAATATCATTGGAGAACTATACATTTTTGCCTGGGATAAACATAGCAGTCTTCTGTTACTTAAAGAAGATTACTTGACACTTACATAACAAAATAACTATATGAAAATAAAATTTCTGAGAATTCTTAAGTAAACTGAAAATGTAGTTTATCATTTTAAAATTCAAATATGCCACAAACTTGACAAAGGAACACATTTTCCCTGTTGTATTATTATATAAGGCAATAATTTTTTTCAAGGGTTGTTTTGAATTTCTTTTAAAGGTAATTTAGTTTTGCATGCACCTACCATAAATTGGAAATGGAAGTTTTATTTATATCTGCAAATATTTGTATATATTAATTAACCTTAAAATCATAATCACTAAAGTTTGCCATAGTATATTATCAGTTGTTTTATACTTTGGTCAACTGTTTAGTACTTTTCTTTCTTTCTTTCTTTCTTTCTTTCTTTCTTTTTTTTTTTTTTTTTTAAGGGACTTCTTTAGAAATTTAACTCTTTTTACGTACTTAAGAAAAATAAATCACACACCCAGATTAAACAATTAACATTAAACTAGGGGTTTTTTCTTTTATTATTATTATTATTATTTTATTAAATTATAGCTGTGTACATTAATACAATCATGGGGTACAATGTGCTGGTTTTATATACGATTTGAAATATTTTCATCAAACTGGTTAACATAGCCTTCATGGCATTTTCTTAGTTATTGTGTTCAGACATTTATATTCTGCATTTAGTAAGTTTCATTTGTACCCTTCTAAGATGCACCATAGGTGTGGTCCCACCATTTACCCTCCCTCTACCCATTCTCTCCCCATCCCCTCCCTTGCCCCTTTGCCTATATTCTTGTGCTGCAATAGGGTTATAGCTTTCATATAAAAGCCATAAATTAGTTTCATAGTAGGGCTGAGTACATTGGATACTTTTTCTTCCATTCTTGAGATACTTTGCTAAGAAGAATATTTTCCAGCTCTATCCATGTAAACATGAAAGAGGTTAAGTCTCCATCTTTCTATAAGTCTGCATAATATTCCCTGGTGTACATATACCACAATTTATTGATCCATTTGTGGGTTGATAGATGGGCACTTGAGCTTCTTCCATGACTTAGCAATTATGAATTGGGGTGCAGTAAACATTCTGGTACAAATATCTTTGTTATAATGTGATTTTTGGTCTTCTGGATATATACCTACTAGAGGAATTGTAGGATCAAATGGCAGGTCTACTTTTAGATCTGTAAGAGTTCTTCAAACATCTTTCCAAAAGTAGAAGTTTTCCTTTTTTCCACATCCACGCGAACATCTCTGGTTTTGGGATTTGATGATGTGGGCTAATCTTACTGGAGTTAGATGATATCTCAAAGTAGATTTGCATTTCTCTGATGATTAAAGATGATGAGTTTTTTTCATGTGTCCATAGGCTGTGCACCTAATTTTCCAGAGAAGTTTCTCTTCAAGTCCCTTGCCCACCCTGAGATGGGATCACTTGTTCTTTTCTTGCTAATACATTTGAGTTCCTGGTTTATTCTGGTTATTAAACCTTTGTTGGAGACGTAACCTGCAAATATCTTCTCCCATTCTGAGGTCTGTCTGCTTGCTTTAGTTACTGTGTTCTTGGCTGTGCAGAAGCATTTTAGTTTGATCAGGTCCCAGTAGTGTATTTTTGAAGCTGCTTCAGTTGCCCCGGGGGTCCTCCTCATAAAATACTCTCCCAGATCGATTTCTTCAAGGGTTTTCCCTGAACTCTCTTCTAGTATTTTTTTTTTTTTTTTTTTATTGTTGGGGATTCATTGAGGGTACAATATGCCAGGTCTCTTCTAGTATTTTTATAATTTCATGTCTTAAGTTTAAATCTTTAATCCAGTGAGAGTCTATCTTAGTTAATAGTGAAAGGTGTGGGTCCAGTTTCAGTCTTCTACAGGTTGCCAGCCAGTTCACCCAGCACCATTTGTAAAATAGGGAATCTTTTCCCCACTGAATGTTTTTAATTGGCTTGTCAAAGATGAAATAACGGTAAGTAGCTGGATTTATCTCTTGGTTCTTTATTCTGTTCCAGACATCTACTTCTCTGTTTTTGTACCAGTACCATGCTGTTTTGATCACTATCGATTTATAGTATAGTCTGAGGTCTGGTAGCGTGATTCCTCCTGCTTTGTTTTTATTTCTGATTAATGTTTTGGCTATTCGAGGTTTTTTCTGATTCCATATAAAATGAAGTATTATTTTTTCAAGATCTTTAAAGTATGACAGTGGGGGACTGCATTAAAATTGTATATTGTATATTGCTTTGGGTAGTATGTACATTTTAACAATGTTGATTTTCCCAGCCATGAGCTTGGTATGTTTTTCCATTTGTTAACATCTTCAGCTATTTCTTTTCTTAGAGTTTCATAGTTCTCTTTATAAAGATCTTTCACATTCTTTGTCAGGTAAACCCCCAAATATTTCATCTTCTTTGGCACTACTGTGAATGAATAAAGTCCTTGACTGTTTTTTCAGGTCGGCTATTGTTGGTATATGAAAAGGCTACAGATTTATGAGTGTTGATTTTGTAACCTGAGACACTGCTGTATTCCTTGATCACTTCTAAGAGTTTTGTAGTAGAATCCCTAGTATTTTCCAGACATACAATCATATTATCTGTGAAGAGTGAAAGTTCTGATCAATTCTGGCCCTGTATGGATACCCTTGATCGCCTTTTCTTCCCTAATTGTAATGGCTTAAACTTCCATTACAATGTTATACAGCAATGGAGACAATGGGCAACCTTGTCTGGTTCCTGATCTGAGTGGAAATGATTTCAATTTAACTCCATTCAATAAGATATTGGCTGTAGGTTTGCTGTAAATGGCCGCTATCAGTTTAAGAAATGTCCCTTCTATACCAATTTTCTTAAGTGTTCTGATCATGAAGGGATGCTGGATATTATAAAAAGCTTTTTCTGCATCAATTGAGAAAATCATATGGTCTTTGTTTTTTAATTTGTCTATTTGCTAAATTATATTTATAGATCTACTTATATTGAACCAGCCTTGAGACCTGGGGATAAAACCCACTTGGTCATGGTGTATAATTTGTTTCAAGTATTGGTCAATTTCCTTCAGATTTTCATATTTCTGAGAGTAAAGTTTCTTGTAGTATTCATTAAGGATTTTTTGAATTTCTGAAGAGTCTGTTGTTATTTCATCTTTGCCATTTCTGATTGATGAAATTAGAGATTTTACTCTTTTTTTCCTGGTTAGGTTAATCAAAGGTTTATCTATTTTATTGACCTTTTCAAAAAAATAACTTTTTGGTTTATTGATCTGTTGTATAATCCTTTTGTTTTCAATATCATTTAATTCTGCTCCAATTTTTGTTATTTCTTTGTTTCTGCTGGGTTTGGGATTGGAATGTTCTTCCTTTTCCAGTTGCTTGAGATGTCATATTAAGTTGTTAACTTCCTTTCTTTCCATTCTCTTGAGGAAGGCTTGCAGTGCTATAAATTTCCCTCTTAGGACTGTCTTTGTAGTATCCCAGGGGTTCTTACAATTCATGTCTTCATTATCGTTTTGTTCCAAAAATTTGGTAATTTCCTTCGTAATCTCATCTGTGACCCAGCTATCATTTAGCATAAGGTTATTTAGCTTTCATGTTTTTGTATGAGTATGCAGATTCCTGTTGTTACTGAGTTCAACTTTTATTCCATGATGGTCTGAGAAGATGTAAGGAATAATTTTTATTCCCTTAAATTTGCTCAGGTTAGATTTGTGACCTAAGATGTGATCAATTGTGGAGTATATTCCATAGGCTGATGAGAAGAATGTGTGTTCAGTTTTGTCAGCATGAAATGTTTTGTAGATGTCTGTTAAATCCAAATGTTGAATGGTTACGTTTAAATCTAAAATTTGTTTGCTTAGCTTCTTATTGGAGGATCTATCCAATAGTGCTAAAGGGTTGTTAAAATCTCTGACTGTTATGGAGCTGTAGGAAATCAAGTTGCTCATGTCTGTTAGAGTTTCTCTTATATATTGAGGTGCATTTTGGTTGGGTGCCATAAATATTAATAATTTAAATCTCATAATGTTAAGTATTGCCCTTAACAAATATGACATAACCATCTTTATCCTTCCTTACTTT
>CAUYPK010134018.1:0-11923 GCA_963574355.1 Loris lydekkerianus | reverse complement strand
ACAAAATCATAAAGAAGAAAGTAAACAAGGGGAACAGAGTTAATGGAAAAATATTTTCAAGCATTCACTCAGTTTACTCAGTATGAAGTAATGACTGTGTCTTCTCCTCAGGGCAGAGCACCTATAGACCTCTGACAATATATTTTTAACATAAGTCAAGAGAAAAGGCTTAAGGAATTTACAACTCCAAGAAAACCAACTCTGCATATAGCCCAGGGGGGTCCAGGTCCCTTAAGCCTCTGGAAGGAAAGCAAATCATTTTAAACTCACACTGAATTCACTTTGTGTGCTTGATGTAGGATATGTTTATTTCTAAATATTATCCTACAGTGAGGAGACAAGACTATCAAGAGGACCAGAGATTTCATGAACTGGAGATAGAATTAAGGTAAGAAGTCACTTCTAAAAAAAAAAAAAAATGACGCTAACCTATTCACACGGGGCAATCACATTGGTTACTGAACAACTAAGCACTTCAGAGGAAAGAGGCTGGTTTAATGTCTTCAGATGAAGCAGCACATTCAGCTGTAACAGGCACACAAACCACGTGGGGGTCTTGCTCAAGGTACTGAAGGTCTGGGGTAGGGGAGAACATTCTGAGTATCTAACAAGTTCTCAGGTGTCTCAGATGCCACCTTCCTGCAGAACACATTAAACCTCTGCGTGGCTATACTAGAAAGTTAGAATCTCTGAAGATAAAAATAAATAATAAAATAAAACAAATAAACCTTCCTCAGGTGATTCTAATGAGCAGTCCAGGTTGAAAAGCAAATCAGAAAGAATTCCCCACCCAGAGGCTGACACTTAACTCACTTCTATATCTCAAGATGAAACTGTATAATAACTGGTCCAGTTACCCGGGACCCTGAAGACACTTCCCATGCAAAGTGTGGTCCTGAGACCAACAACATCTACATCACCTGGGAGTGTTAGAGACACAGAGTCTCAGGCTGCACCCAGACCCACTGACTTTCTTTATTTTAATCTGATACTCAACTAATCTGTTTGCACATTTAAGTTTGAGAAGCAGTCTTAACACGGTTTTCTAACCTTCCTGCAAGATGAGAATGACTTGGGATATTTGTTAAAAATACAAATTTCCAGGCCAGGCTTGATCTCAGATCCACTCAATAATCTCTAGAGCAATGGTTCTCAACCTTCCTAATGCCGCGGCCCTTTAATATAGTTCCTCATGTTGTGGTGACCCCAACCATAAAATTATTTTCGAAGGGGTGGCGTCTGTAGCTCAAGGAGGAAGGTGCCGGCCCTAGATACCAGAGGTGATGGGTTGAAACCCAGCCCAGGCCAAAAATGGCAAAAAAAAAAATTATTTTCTATGCCTGCAATGAAAATAATTTTATGATTGGGGATCACCACAACATGAGGAACTGTGTTAAAGGGTCACGGCATTAGGAAGGTTAAGAACCACTGTTATAAAGAGAGCTTGGATAAGAGTCTGGATATCTCTGATTCTAAAACTTTTGACCTTTCTAAATATTACCAGGTGTCATTATAATTCAGATTCAGGCCTGTCTGCAAATGATCAAAGCTGTCTTATTTCCTCTTCCTAATGCTGCAATGTATATTCATTGTTAAAAGGGGGTTGCGACCCACAGGTTGAGAATCACTGCTTTACACGAGGAAAAAAATCACACAGTGTTAAATTATGGATTTGATGATTGGTGAGAATCCATAAGCAAAGGAAACTAGTTAGTTATTCTCTATAATAGGGCGTCTTTACCAGTTCTAATTAATCAGTAAGAATTTCCCATCTAGCACCTCCAGTTTACAACGTAAATGTAACATGAGAAAGATTAGGGATAGTAGCTATGGAAATTTGCTTCCTTCAGTCTGGGCAGACATGAAGGAAATCTATGATGGGCAGTTCTCTGAATTTATTAATAATTCCCTCCTACCAGGATGCTTTAAACTCATTCCTCAAAGTAACTGTTTTGTGTCATTCCTCTCTGTCTATCTCCTACTCTGGTTACATGTCTCATATATCTAGAAAAGCTGGAGATGAGCAAGGCTTTATGGAACCTCCATTTCATTACCTTTTGTATACTCAAAGTCACTCAGCCTGGCCTAAGTTGAAGTTATCTGGCAGTGAACACCTCAGGCCCAGGGCTGCAGGCATCAGCTCCAGTCCTCATAGGAAAACACACAGCAACATCTCACTGATTTCTGAGACTGTGCATTCCAAAGGACAAGATCACTACCTCTTATAACATCGCTAGCTGATGGTGGGGCTGTCGATTCCAACCCAGGGTAAGTCCTGGAGAAGTTCTCTGCACACTCTGTGACATGCTTGTCCAGTATATTCAGAAGGAAAAGCTGTTGCATATGGTTACAAATTATCACCCCCATGCTGCTTAACAAAAAGTCTTAGTATTGTAAAGCTGAAAGCCTCTAACAAATATTCATTTGCTGTTCCATTAAGCACTGCTGGGAGATGGCTGTCAGCATCTGGGACGAGAAGAATGAAGGTGTTTGCAAGGCCTGCAGCAAGCATGTTCCAGTTAGAAGGGCTTCATGTGTCAGGCTGGCATCACCATATCCTCAAGCCCTAACCTGTCTTAATAAAAATCTTTAGCCTGAAAGTTCTGTCCCCTTGGACTATGTATGCTTTATTAAGCAGTGCTGTACTAAAGTCGCTCTCTCCAGCAGGCAGCATTTCTCCTCGTGTTGAGGCTGGACCCTGTTCCGTGGATGCCATTTGTGATGCCCATCTTTCTGCAAAATTCAAGCGGGGATCCTTAGAACCACTGTGGTCCCCTCTGTTATCTCAGGAAAGTAAAAGCAACCCATAAAGCCTGGGCTTTATTGTTTGCATTTGAAAACACAAAGCCTTAGAAAAATACTGCCTTCCCCCCCTCCCCTCCCCAGTATTTACATTATCACAACTGATGACCTCCTTATTCTTTATGTTTGTAAAAACAAAAGTCCTTGAAAAAGCAACTTGCTTTTCTCCTATTGCTTTTACATAGTCACTGAAGGTATGTTGGAAATATATTCAACTTGCTAGGGTGGAAAAAAAAGGAAATATAGATAAGCAAGAAGAAAAGTACTTGACTCATTGAAATCCTACAACTACTCTTTCTAGAATGTATAGGTAAATTTTGCTGAAAAATGAACAGCGTCCTGGGGACGCTGTTTAGTAACCATTCCAGTGCCTATAGAAATGGCTCTGAAATATAAATATAAATTTATAAATATACTTCTGTAGTATTTATAATGGCTACCTGGCATCTCTTTACACATATGTACCATGTTATTTTCTTTCACACGTGTGCATGCACATACGTGTGTTACAGAGCCCGAGGTGCGGACAATGGAGGTCGTCTTACTTTTCAGTTCTTGGCACAGTAGCCTTGACCTATGCTAAGGTTTGTTTATTAATGATTTAACTGAGAGCTCCCTTCTGTCCCCTCTTCCACTCTGTAAGGAACAATGTTAATGGTTTATCTTTTGGTTGTATTCTTGGGGGGGAAATATATATATATATATATAAAAAATTGTTTATATGCATTTCTTTTTAATTTATATAAATTTAATTTATATATATATATAATTGTTTTATATGCATTTGTTTTTAATTTATACAGATTATCAGATTAACATATCGTTTGGGGTGTTCTGTTCCCCCACTAAGCTTTATGTATTTAGGATTCAACTGTGTTGCTACGGCTGCATCTGACCCAGTGCTTCACTCCTGTCCAGTGCCCTGTTGTGTAATGGATCTTCCCCCATTTTACCTGTCTCCTTTTCCAGGGATGAATATTTGGATTAATTTGTTACAGAATTTCCCCTACATAAATAATGCTGGGAAAATATCTTTGTGGACATACGCAACTTTTTTGGGATACATATTTAATTTGAGTGATGATTGCCAGATAGCCCTAGAGGGGCTGCACCAGTCTATATCCCCAGCGGGACACACAGGTCCCAAAACCCCACATCCCGCCTGCAATAGTATCCAGCTTTCTCCTATTTGCTGGTTTGACATTAAAGTTTCTCTCGTTTCCACTTGCATTTCTCCGATTACTGATAAAATCATGTTTGTAGTATTAAATCATTCCACCTAAGAGCAAGGATAATCTCTCATTTATTCAGAGCATTCTGAGTTTATTTAATCATGTATCGTTGCTACTTAGGTTGTTTCCAAAGAGAAAAGAAGGGAGGCTTGAGTTCCATAGCAAGCCCAAGAGCCAACAGATGAGGAAGAGGAAGGGGCAGCCGCCTGTCCTCTGCTGACTGTGGCAGGTTCAGCACCACATTTTCAATAGGCAGGTGCTCAGAGAACACTAACCAGGGACAGGGTGAGTGTGCAGAGGGTGTTCAAAGAACTGCACTGCTTAATCTCTCATGAGCAGTGACAGCTTTTAAAAATAATCTGTTGATGCTTTTCTTTTTCAAGCCCCACAATTTTCAATACATGAGTTCAAATTGTAAAGACACAGTGGACAGTGGGAGTGGGTGGGGTGGGTGAGCAGAGTCTTGGAGCCTGGCCGTGAAGGCAGAGAGACTCCCAAGCCACCTATCCATGAGGCTCTGTCCTTGGCTGTAACTTCTTCCCATTCGGTTAGGAACCGTCCTCTTATGGGACCTGGAGCATTTCTTCAGCTCGCTGGACTCCTGGAGACTCCCAAGTGTTTCTGCTACTGGTTGATAAAAATAAGATTAGGGAAAGAAGGATTTTACATAAAATCATTTGGTGCAAATCCAAGGCCAAACTCAGTCTAACTGAATTCAATATCTATAGAACAGGAATCTGTTTTGTAAAGAATTCTGTCATCTTGGTATTAAACCCACTTTGACACACTCTTAACCTGTCAGGCAACTAACTCCAGCCCAACACTCAGGACCCCCCAGTCATGTCTTGCTTAGAATTAACCACACCCTCTTTCCTTGTCATCCAAGTTTCTCTTCAGCATTCAGGGCAAAATATTGTTAGCCACCCCTCTTGCATCTTACACAAATATAAGAAAATACTTAAAAGCCTTTTATTGTATACTTTGTAAACTTCAAAATTACAAATGACACTTATTGGAGAGTTGCACAAGTGGAACGATATGATGGTTTCCTTTCTGGGAATTTTACAGATAGTGCTCAGTTATGGCAGAGGTTGCTGGCAGAGGGAAGGGTATAATTCTCTCCCTGAGTGCAGGGGTGCCGCTCACGCAGAGTCCTCTGTGATGGAGGCCAGTCAGCTTTTATGGACTTCAGTGCTATTTGCTTCAGTACACTTTGAAATGCAGGGTCAGCTTACTGAGCTACATCATACAATAATAACACATTTTTATAGGAGTAACTTGTCAGAACAGCAACAACACGTAATACATAAAACCAATAAACATACCATGTCTGCAGATTCTATCCTCGTAACCAGGATAAAGCAATAAAATTGACAGCAGCCATCAAAAAGCTCCCTTTCTGACTTTGTGTGGGTGAATTTACTATTGCTTAAAACAGAGGAGCTGTCACAAAGCCTTAGATCAGCGTGCAGTTACGAGGCAGCACGTGGCTCTTGTGGACGGGAGCAGCCTGAGAAACGAAAGCGCGAGGGCAGTTGTGCCCTGCTAAGGTAGGAGACCCTGTCATCATTAGCGCTATGCAATCCACATCGGAGATTCTTCTATAGAATGTTTTTGTTTTTCCAAGTTACATGTGAAGTATTGTGGAGGGCAGTGTGTTTAGGGACTGGTAGATCAGCAATGAGTATTTCCCATCTGAAGCTTAAACCCTAAGGCTGGGAAGAGCTTATATTTGGCAGAATACCCAGAGACTCAACGGGGAGATGATGTCTGCGACTGGATTCCTAGATGCATTCTGCATTCTGAGATGGGGAAGTAAGTAGAATAAACTATCATTAAGAACAGGGAGGATCGGCCAGGAGCAGTGCCTCAGGGCTGTTACCCTAACATTCTGGAAGGCTGAAGCTGGTGGATTGCTTGAGCTCAGGAGCTGGAAATCAGCTTGAGTAAGAGCAAGACCCCATCTCTACTAAGAATATTTTAGCCAGGCATGGTGGGTAGACACCTGTAGTCCCAACTACTTGAGAGGCTGAGGCAAGAGGATGGCTTAAGGCCAAGAGTTTGAGGTTGCTGTGAGCTATGATGCCACAGCACTCTGCCCAGGACTATAAAGTAAGATTCTGTCTCGAAAAAAAAAAAAGAACGAGGATCTTACATAAGACCCTATGGCTGGTAAGCCAGAGCCAGCCTCGTTCACCAGAATCCCAATAGGTGGCGGGGGAGAGGGGAGGCCCAGGGATCCTTTTCTATAAGATTTCCCTATGGGGTACTGGTGGGAAACCCACAGGAGGCCCAGGGCAATGCTAAGGGAGGTTGGAATGGGCATGGTGGCAGGACTAGGAGCTGATGAGGGCTCTGGGGTCAGATGCCAGGCAACATGCCAGCAGTGATCAAAACTATATTGAGTTCTTACTATGTCCCAGGAATGTTCTAGGGTACTGCTAGATGAACTAATGTCATGGAGACAGGAGAAGACAAGTTTGAACAAGTGTGGAAGATAGGAAGCATTTTAAGACAGTAAAACAAGGTGCGCTCTGGGCGTGGCGCTCGGGGTTGGTTTGGATTGATGAAGTCAGGGAAGAGCTCTAGCTCAGAGAGTTAGCACTGAAATCTCAGAGATACAAAGGAACCAGCCATTTGAACACTGATGACAGTGTCTTCCAGGCAAAGAAAAGAGCCAGTACAAAGGCCTGAGACCTCTGAGGAGGGGAGAGGCCAGGCCACTCCTGTCCCCCTTCCTGCCCTGCTTTTCCCAGGGTGAAGAAGAAACCAGGAGGGTTGGCTCCCAAGTTCCCACTCTATCCTGATCTCCCACTATTCTGCCCTCCACCGAAGGGTTAATCAATTCTGACCATCAAAGCCGACCAACTTCTAGTTCAATAGCCAATCAGACTATCATAGCAGTAAGTTACCATCTCTATGTCTAACCTAAAATCGATTATAGAACTTAATCCAGGCCTTAATCAATGCAACACCTGGGGCTGGATACTCCCAGCGAACCTGTCTGGCAATCCAGACTTCAGAAGACACCCGCCTGCATGACTGCGACCCTTTGGGCCTAAGTTATGACACTGGTTTTTGTCTGTCTGAATTCAGTGCTCCTGTCTTCTGTCTGTCACTGGTATAGCCTTTGCTGACATCCCCAGCCTCAGTGGAAACTGCTTCTGACCAAGCCAGCCTCACTGTGCTCCCAGCAGCTAGACGCAGGGCGTCTTCTTCCACCAGTCCCCACTGTAAAGGTGCGATCTCAAATGCTGTCTGTGGTAAGTAGGGAGTGCCAGCCTGGAAACCAAAACACCATTTATCTCATGGTTCTTGTAGGAAAGAGGCTTCTAAAGACCCCCAAATGAAAAGAGCATTTTGGACCAGGGCCCACCTATAAGTTGGGTCTGTAACAGAAGTGGGAGACACCAGAGAGGTAGAGGGAGCCTCCTGGGTTCTGAAGTAACTGAAGGAAACGTGGCAGAAATCCTACACGTGGGGGTGGGAGGGATGTCCTTTCTTTTTGTAGCTATTTGCATCTTAGGGGGCATTATAGAGACTTTGACATTAAGGGAGCCTATGTGATAGCAAGCTTCTTTTCTCAGTCTTTTAAATGTATCCTATTTTTCTTTTTTCATTTAAAATAAACATTGAGACTTTGTCCCAAACTAAGTTTCCCAAATAGCTGCATTACTGAGAACCCAGAGGCAAGCACCCTGCAGGAGGTGGGGAAGGGGCAGGAGTAGGGGCGTGGCCTCCAACTGCCAAATTGTGGGGGCTGCTGGTCACCTGCGGAGGCAGGGGACACAGAGTGTGTGGTGCTGGGAGGGTTGTTGGTGAGTGGAAGGGGGTGGCCTCCCTGTAGGCTGCTCCTGGCCTGTCCCTGCCACAGCCTGCCCCGTCCACTCCGTTCCATGTGAGGAAGTGGCTCTGTGCCTCTCACAGCAGCATGTGGCCCTCTGGCCCTAGTTGGGGGACCTGCAAAGGAGGCTCATTAGCCCAGGGATTTACAGGGGTGAGAAGGTTGGGAAAGCACACGGAGACCCTGCCCAGCTTTAGGAACCAATCTGAAGAGCCTGGCTACCAGCAAATGGGTTCTTTCACTTAGAGCCATTCTGCTAAACGCATTTACTTGCCTTCTCTGCAAACCCTCAGCACTAAATGTGTTGGTATTTCCGCCTGAGAACATATTGAGCTGCAAAAATGAGCAGAATGGTGAACAAGAATAAAAATACAATGAGAAAGAAGATGCCCAAGGCAGTCATCCCGCAGGAGAGCTGTACAGCAGAGAGCTCCACTCCCCTCAGATCCGGGGGGTTTGCGCACACAGTCCCCTCCAAGCCCTCAAGTTTTTGCAAGTTTTCTCTGTACCATGTTAAGAAATGAACGTTGGAACAAGTGCAGTCCAGTGGGTTTTGACTTAAATTAATGGTGCTCTGCTGGGACAAGACAGGCAGGAGACGGGCGGGGATGATGCCAATGCTGTTGGCTGCCAGATTGAGGTAGATCCCCTTCAGGTGACTGAGAGAATCGATGCTGTTGCACGTCAGGCTGTTGTGGCTTAAGTCTATGTGACTTATATTTCCAAGGCTGTGGAAGGCTTGCGGGTCAATGGAAAGGAGGTCACAGAAGGATAAAATCAGGATCTCCACGCTGCCCACTGTCTGTAGCAGGTTGGTCTTTGGGATAATCCTATCCTGAAAGCAGTTCCCGCTGAAGTCCAGATGCCGGAGATCTGCCAGGCCTTCTAGGAGATGCTGATTGCTGGTATCAAGGGTACAGTGAGAGAGGTTCAGAACCTTTAGGAAATGGAGGTCTTGGAAGGGACTTTGTGAAGCATCAACATGTAAGTGGGTAAATGCCAAGTCCAGGATTTCTAGCCGAGGACATTCTCTGAAGGCCTGACTCTGGAGACCCAGGGGTGCGTTATGGCTCAGGTTCAGGCTCTGCAAGAGGATCAGACCTTTGAGCTGCGGGCTACAGCAATCAGAAGCCTCTATGTCATCGTGGCTTAAATCAAGTTTCTGAAGATTCTTTAATTTTTCCAAACAGGCAGCACCAAGGTGAAGTTTCTTCTGGTTGCTCTTGATATAGAGGTGTGTAAGGGAGGAGAAATTGGCCGCGTTGATTTGACACAATTGGTCAAACTTATTTCCACTGAGAACTAATCTCTTGAGCAAGTTCATACCCTCAATCCCTGGAGGTAACTCTTCCAAGTGAGTTGCCGTCAGATCCAATTCCCAGAGTCGGGTGAAGCACTGAAACGTGGAGGCTGTGAAATCAGAGAAACGGTTTTTCTGCAGGTTGAGGCTCCCAACAGACATGTCACAGAGTCCCTTGAGCATGGAGGAACTAATGTCTTGGTTGGAAGTGTCCTCAAATGTCCCCAACCAGAGGGACTGAATCGTAGAGTTCTGTAGACCATTGAATATAACAGACAAGTTAGAAGTCCCTCCAAAGTTCAAGCTCTGGAAGACCATTGAACTGAAAGCCCCTGGCTCAACACCTTTGATGTCATTGCCATTGAAGTTAAGGCTCAGGTTGGTGGACTCCACAGAGTTCATGTCTTCTCTAGAGAGGTAATGGATAGCATTGTTCTGAAAATCCAATACTTTCAGATTCCGTGTAGGAAAGTCTTTTGGAAACTTGATGGAGGAAATTTGGTTGCTTCCAAGATATAAACTTTCCAGGTTTTCCAGATTGTGCACTGGAATAAATTCGAGATTGGATATTCCTGTTTGAATTAGAAAAAGATGCTTCAGGGTCCTGGGCCCTTTAAGTGCTGTTTCTGCCATGAATATCAGGGGATTTCCGGTTAACACAAGAGTGCTCAGGTGACAATGGCTTTCAAATGTGTCTTCGTGTATCCAGTTAATCTGGCATCTTGAAAAGGTAACGGTATGTAACAATAATTAATTGGGAAAAAGGAAAAAACCCAGTCACAGTGATATGCATTAACAAAGCCATCTTTTGGATATAGTAAAAACTGATTATTATTCAAAATCAAACATGAAAACTTCCTTCAGTACCAACAGATGGCCTGTAGAATAAATTAATGAGGAGTCTCACTTCTGAACACTGATCAAGAATTTTTTTTAAACATCTTTTTCCATTAAATTGAACACTCAGAGGTTTGTGCCTCTATTCTAAGGAACAACAAGTGGTTTTCTTGTGGACAAAATCAAACTTTTATTTACTATTTTATGTAATACAAAATGTATGTAATGCATAATAGATCATATATGATATACAACACAGGAATTTAAGAATCTACACCATCCTGGGCAAGTTAGAACTTTCCTCAAACTGTGCATTTTCATCTATGAATACAGAAATAATGGCTACTTTGTGTAAGTGCTGTGAGTTGAAAGATATATGTGAAAACTCTCTATAGAACTGGAAAACACAGGAGATTCAGAGATGGCTGGGCACAGTGGTCACACCTGTACAGAGATGGCCAGGCACAGTGACTCACACCTGTAATCCTTGCACCTTGGGAGGCCAAGGCAGGAGGATTGCTTGAGCTCAGGTGTTTGAGACAAACCTGAGCAACAGTGACACCCATCTTTAGTAAAATAGAAAAATAAAATAGTCAAGTGTAGGTGCTAGGCACATGCAGTCTCAGCTACTTAGGAGGCTGAGGCAGGAGGATCACTTGAACCTAGGAGTTGCTGTGAGCTATGATGATGCCACTGCCCTCTACCTGTCTCAAAAAAAAAAAAAAGTTCAGAGAAAACAATCCTGGTATTGCACCTAAGAATCCTGGTTTACACACACACACACACACACACACACACACACACAGCTGGTTTCCTCACTTAACCATGAACTGGCTGGTAATATTCACCATGGCCACCTGGCAGTGGTGGTTATAAAGATGAAGCACACTATGGACATGATTGTTCTCCTTTGCAGAAGCTTAAGTTGAGGGGAAAAAATAGAGGAATTAGAATGGCTTCGAGGAGGGCAGACGTCAGCTGTATGCAGAGACCCTTCCTGTCTTCACACTCACACACTCACACACACTCTATGCAGTGTTTTCTTCTTTTCTTCTAATACTTCTGCCAACTGGTTCTCAAACACCAGGATTCAGGATGTGGATCCTGATTGTACTATTAAAATGTGAAATTCTTTATCCGATTTTTATGGGGAACAAGTTAGGAGATTGTGTTTGTGTTTCTCCTATAAATTTTTCTTATATCACCCACTAATAAATTATGCCTAACTGTAGTATAGTTTGGCATCTGATTTAGTGTAAAATTACTTTTTTTGTTATCAATATTCTTTAGAACTTCTTAAACAGCACCGTTGACACAACTAGCTTGAAAACAATCCATTTTTCCCTCCACTGATTGGCATTTATTTAAATTACATTTCACCCTCATAAAACCATTTCATGGGACAGGGCAAACATGCTGGATGAGCAGATCATCTCTGGGCCCCAAAAGAAGACCTTGCAAATAAACAGAACATGTTGTGCTTTTACTTACATAAAACAGCAAGAGTGCACAAGGAACTCAGATACGTACCTTGTTAAATCCAAAAAGGTAAGATTTATGAGTCTGCTGAAGGTTCTATTTTGAATTATAGGCAAAAAATTAAAGCTGAAATCCAAAATTTCTGTTGCGTTTGATAGTGTGTCAGGAATTTCTCTGAGACCCAAATTTTCACAGTTATATGTTTTGTTGGCTTCTTCCTGGAGGGAGAAACAGTGTAAATTTAGACTTAATAATTTGATGGACTAGCTAGAAAAATTATATGTTTTACCCTTTGAGCAGCAATCGCACTCCTAGTAATATTTACCAGATATACGCAAAGACCACAAAATGATTTATGCATAAGATTCTTCATGATAGGTGGCACCTATGGCTCAAGGGAGTAGGGCACCGGCCCCATATGCCGGAGGT
>CAUYPK010134012.1:0-13844 GCA_963574355.1 Loris lydekkerianus | reverse complement strand
AACATCTTCGGCTATTTCTTTTCTTAGAGTTTCATAGTTCTCTTTGTAGAGATCTTTCACGTTCTTTGTTAGGTATACTCCCAAATATTTCATCTTCTTTGGCACTACTGTGAAAGGAATAGAGTCCTTGACTGTTTGCTCAGTTAAATGCTTTTATTTAACTGTTAGGCATTGGTTGAACTGATTATGAATGATTAAATTCCTGGTGATTTGTGATTACCGTATATACTCGAGTATATGTGGTATATCATTATTTCACTCTTTTATTGATTTTTTTCTTATCATGGGCCAATGTTAGTGAGGGAGAAAGCAATTTTAAGTGCTGTCTGTGCATTTCATAGGGGAGAAGGTTGAAATGAACATCTTCCTTAGGAGCATGCAGTGATCAGTATGGTTAAACAAAGGAATTCAAAATGACGGTTAAATGACACTGCAGTTATGTTCCTACATTAATAATTGATTAAATTCAAGTGATTTCATTGTATTCATGAAAGACAAAATATATGCTATTATTTACTTTCTTTCTGTTCTAATTGCTAAGTTGCCTTTAATACGTGTTTTGAGGAAAAGTACTATTTTTAGGGAAGATTTCTCCAGCCTGTTCTGCTTTTATGCATTTCAGATTAATATGAGAGTACAGACGATTAGGTTACATGTGTGCATTTGTTAGGTAAGGTCCCTGTTGTAGCTGTGTCCTGCACCCAGGAGGTGTGCCATGTACCCTTACGTTGTGCCTGTCAGGGGAGGGCACACCAATCCTCCTCCCTTCTGCCCCCTCCCTCTTTCACCTTCCCTCCCACCTAAGTTTAACTGTGTTTTTCTCTTGTGTGGGTGTGTATTAGTTCATCTACTGGTTTCATATTGGTATTGAGTACATTGGATACTTGCTTTTCCATTCTTGTGATACTTTACTAAGGAGAATGTTCTTCAACTCCAACCGGGTTAATATAAAATACGTAAAGTCTCCATCTCTTTGTGTCTGCGTAGTATTCCGTGATGTACATAGACCACAGTTCATTAACCCATTCACGTGTTGATAGGCAGTTGGGTTGGTTCCACCTCTTGGCCATTGCGAACTGAGCTGTGATAACCATTCTAGTGCCAATGTCCTTGTAGTAAAAAGCCTATTCTAGCTGAGGTCTGGAATGGCATGAGGCTTCCTCTTCTGCTGGATCTTATTCAACTCCTCTTTCATTTTTTTCTGCTCACATTTGTTCTCTTCCATTTCTTTTCCTTGGCTTTCTTCTTTCACACAGCAGAAATGGTTTCGTTATAAAACTCAGTTACCAGTGTCCAATTATTAAGAAAGAAAGCTAATTAACTGTAAAAACTACATTTTCATAGAGAAAGAAATAAAGGGTGTAAAAGGAGATATTCTTGCAGGAAAGCTTTGCAGAAGTACTCAAGTGGGCTCACATGATTGCAAAAGCCATTTTCAGTAGATCCACCAGGAGATTACTAATTGACGTGACAGGCATTTCATCTTGGCTGCTTTTTTATTGTGCAGAGGGTATCCAAAAATACAAGGATATATATTTAGAAATTAGAAAACCTAATGCAAAGTAGCACATCATATAATTTTACAGCAAATATAATTTAATACTTTCATATAGCTGTTGTCTGTGAGCAGAAAATTAGTATTAGAATTGTGATAAAACCTCTAGCAAATCAGCATCCTTTGTGTTCCCTGCAGGGTACATAACAATTTTCATTAGTTAGGAACCCGAGATAGAGGGAAGGAACTGAAGAACGAGAAGTTATCAGCATCTTACTTTAGTAGCAGAAGATTCCACTGCCATCAATCATAGTTCTCAATTACTTGGAATAGAGTCTATTATGATTTAATTACATTATATATATGCAGAAAGTATAGCAAAATGACATTTCTCTTACAGAGGCTACATATTTATGGTACCCATAGGTCCTCAGGGAAGTGGAGACTGATGGCCAATTTCCAGGGTACTGAGGTCTACTAATAGTCATAGGAAGGGTGGTGTTTTTTAATTCTCTTCATTTAGCTATTATGATTATTTAGAATCCTTCTAGTGAACTGACCCTGAAAATGGCCTTGACTTTGGTAAGGAGACATCCCCTAAAGTACAAAATCAAAGCTTTTTGCATTTGCTATTCTGTCATGCAAGAACGTAGTAGGTGATTCAGAGCCAGTGCTTCTATCCGAGGTTGAGCTAAATTAAAGGTGAATCTCTTCTCTCCCAATCTCATCGGCAGCTTCCTTATAGAATGATGTGCTGCATTTTGCTTTGAACTTGCTCTGCCTCCTGCCAGTTGCCAGTTGTGTGACTGTGAGAGGGTTAATTTTTAGGACTTTTATTTTTTTAAATCATTCTAATGAGGAGGTTGGTACCTTAATGTACTCACTCAACAAACATAAATTAAATCTTGACTATATGCCCCGTATAGTAATGCACAGTCATTTCCAATTTTTTTTTTTTGTGTGTGTGTGTGTGTGTGTGTTGCGTATGTGTGACAGAATTTCACTCTGTTGCCCAGGTTAGAGTGCCATATTGTCAGCCTAGCTCACAGCAACCTCAAACTCCTGAGTTCAAGTGATCATCCTGCCACAGCCTCCTGAGTGGCTGAGATTACAGGAATGCCTGGCTAGTTTTTCTACTTTTAGTAGAGATGGGGTCTTGTTTTGCTCAGGCTGGTCTTCAACTCCTGAACTCAAGTGACTCTCCCCCATTTCCTCCCCCCCCCCAAGCCTCCCAGAATGATGTTAGGCTTACATGTAAAAGCCACCACTCCAAGCTGGTTTTCTTTCTTTTCTTTCTTTCTTTCTTTCTTTCTTTCTTTCTTTCTTTCTTTCTTTCTTTCTTTCTTTCTTTCTCTTTCTTTTTTTTTTTTTTTTTCAGTTTTTGGCCAGGGCTGGGTTTGAACCCACCACCTCCAGCATATGGGGCTGGCACCCTACTCCTTTGAGCCACAGGCGCCCCTCTGGTTTCTGTTTTTTGTTTTTTTTTTTTAATTTTTTTTTACCAGATTAGCCTTTACAATATTTTCTTCTTTTTGTCCTATTATTTTGAAAGATATGATCTACTAAATGGACCATGTGTATTAAGTAATATGATGTTTTTTAATCTTTAAAAATAGAAGACATTTAAAATTGGCAATCACAGCTTCTGATTAGCTGCAGATAATGATTTCATCCAAAACAAAGAAAGCTCACTGTTGGAGTTAGCTTTCAGAGATGTATTGCTGGTAAATATTCTGTTTCCATTAGGGCATTTGTTTTTGATCCAAATAATTCTAAGCTTTTAATCCATTTGTTACACAGCGTCAATCTACACACAGATACCTTATTATATCTCTTCTTGCATCCTTAATTCATAGGTCCTGACTCCTCTGGCACAAAGCGGGGATGAAAGTAGCTCTATCTGGTGTAGAATCAAGGGAACTGATATTTCAACAAAGTTCCATTTTCATGGGTCTTATCTTTTGCTTTTTGTAATATTGAAAATAGTTCAGATATATCTATTATTACCTTTGAAGGTTGCTTAGGAATCCAGGAACTTCAAGGTAGGATGGGTAAGATGGTCTTTGTTCTAGACCACTAGGACCTAATGAGGTAAAGGATGGATGACCAGAATAATGTCACTGAGCCTTGTGCTTTCACTTCTCAGGTTGTCAGCAGATGCTTAGCAAAGCAGGAGATCCTCTCACATCCACTTTGCTAGATACTTACGGAAAATGATTTACCCATCCAGGAAATAAATACCTTTAAAATCTTCTCAATGAGCCCTGTCCTCGTTTGATCATGGGCCAAATGATCTGAGGGATTGGCTCACTCGTTAAGTCACTGGACTGAGAAGGGAAAACTTGCATTTGAAAATAATATATTAATATGAACATAGACGGTCAGGGAAAATGATGTTCTCAAAACATGCTTGATCCTTTAGATTCAACTGACTTGAGAGTTCTCACTCCTCCCCCTTTCAGCCCACTCCGTCTTCCACCCCAGAGCTGATTGTTTCCATTCCTGTGTATCCAGTGACTGTCTGGGAACAAGGAACATTTGTTCAATGATTGGAAAATATTCATATTGAGCATAATGTGAGTGAGAAAGACCTCGGGGCACCACAACAGAGGGCTTCCAGATATTTCTTCGTTTTGCAATTTAATTTAACATTCTTTGAATATTTTTTATGGGAGTTGTGGAGTGTAATAACTTATCTGTTGTTCCCTTGCTCTTAAGGAGTGTCCGGGGGAGTAGAGAAGTTATAACACACGTACACAGAATCGACAGTCAGGACATCACTATAGATGAGACAATGTAGGATTCTGATCTCATGTCTTCTCAAGGTGGCTACTGTTCAACTCCTGATATACAAGATCTTGGCCAGTTTTAGGAGGGCTGCAATTGAAATCAACATGGTTTCTTTGGAGGCTACTTAAGAGCAGCTTTTAAGTCAAGTCTAGAAGCAGGGTAGAATTCGGCAAGAAGGGTTCAAGAGCGTTTAGGCAAGGGAAATCACGTGACAAAATGACCCCTAATAACCTACCATCAAATATCCTTGGTAGAATCACTTTTCCTGGTTGGGACAATCAGATTTGTGTTCTTGAACACCTTGACCTTCATCTTTGAAATCTGACTCTGTTGCAAAGAAGAATCAATAAAGTCCACTGCATTTTCTCTGTAGTACAGTTTAATTGTGCATTCAAAGAAAATGAATCCCGAAGGCTTTATTTTTAGCCCAGAGCAATTTGGGAAGCTTTAAGATTCCATTATTGTTGGAAGTGCTTGTCACATTTCATTTTATTAAAATGAATTGCTAAAGCAGCACTATATAAAAGTCACTATGAACTTGGGGAGGATGGTGGTTGATAGTAATAGAAACTAATATTTAATAACACGTAGAAATTAATATTGATCAACAGATGTTTGCCAGGCATCATGCTGACATTTTTATGCACATAATATCATTAATCTCACAACACCCTAGGCATAATGGTTTAACAAAGGATAAATTAATGCTTAGAGAGGACAAGTAACTTGCCAAACGCCATATGGTAGGGTGTGGCCAAGCCAGAACTAGTGGTTGTTAATGCTCTTAAGTGCGTCTGTCTGTACAGCCATTTACTTGACCCTTAGCTAATACCAAGCTAATAGATGAGTGTAGACTATGGGAGACCGTCTTCAGAATGCTGACTGTGCAGCCTGGGGACGGTTGTCCCCTTCCTACAATACAGGCTCAATGAACTGGACAATGCACTTGGGGAATGGCCAAATTGAAATTTATGGTTAACTAAGGACTATGAAGGAAATTTTCCTTTAAGCCTCGCAGGAAACAAGACTCCACCAACTGGTTTGATCCTTGAAAAGCTGGCCGTGTCTTCATTCAGTACAGCAACTATGAATGAAGCACCAGTGAATACACTAGGCTGCTTCAAGCATTCAGAATGTAAAAGTTGACTCAGCACTTCTAATGGAGTGATGAGTGCAGGCTTCAGATCTCCAACAAGCTAGTCAAGAAATCTGACCTTCTTTGCACGAATTTAAGGGGCACAAGTACAGTTTTGTTCTATGGATATATTATTGTGTAGTGGTGAAGTCTGGGCTTTCAGTGTGACCATCACCTGAACAGTGCACACTGTCCCCAGCAATTTCTCATCCTTCACCTTTGGAGTCTCCAAGGCCATTTATTCCACACTCTCGGATCCATGCACACACATCATTTAGCTCCCGCTTATAAGCTAGAGTATGCTGCATGTGATTTCCTGAATCTGCATAGTTTCACGTAAAATACTATCTGTGTTGCTGCAAGAGACAGGATCTCATTTTTCAAAAGGCTGAATAGGATTCATTCTCTTTGTCCAGTCATCTGTTGACGGGCACTTCGTTGGATGCTATGGCTTTGCCATCGTGAATGGGGCCAGGATAAACGCATGAGCGCAAGTGTCTTTTTGATAGAACGATTTCTTTCCTTCGGGTATATACCTAGTAGTGAAAAACTGCTGGATCAAAAGGGTAGCTCTAGTCTTGTTCTTTGAAAAATGTCTGTGCTTTTGTCCATAGAGGTGGTACTAATCTACATTCACAGTGACGCTCGGTATGTGTTCCGTTTATGGGGCCAGGTGCTGGAAGGGAGCTTTCTGTCGTTTGCCAGGATTTGAAAGAGGGATCTCTTTCCTGTGCTCGGGCATTTCGCTCTAAATACTATCTCTTCTTTTCTTAAGGAACCACAGAAATTAAAGCAAGATTCTCCAAACCAAATATGGAGACTTTTAAAGCTTTATTTTTTTAACCTAAGAATACTTTAAAAGCAGGTCTAACATATTATTAGTTTCCTTAAGTACTTTCCATGTCTCCTTACTTTCTAGACTAGAGAATTAAGTTCCAAATCCTTAGCATGACAGCCAAGGGCCTTCGTAAGGGCTCCAGCTTAAGTTTCAGTCTTACATTCGCCAACATCTTTCCACCTGCAGAAGGGACTATTGCAAGGGTATAATAAGCTTTGGGGTTGAATTTCACCTTCCACACTTCCTGAATGTAATCTTGGGCAAGTTCTAAGTTTCATTTTTTTCTCATCTCTGAAATGGGTATGATGACAGTCCAATCTCCCCTCTTCTTTTCCTCTGTCACCCTCTGTGTCATAGACGAACCACGTAGGATTCAGCCCTGAACTGCATTACACTCAGTGTGCCACAGGCAGCCTGGCCCCCCAGGGACCGTGGGGACCGGACACTTAGAGAGGACCCTGGAAATTTTCCTTGGGATTGATCAGAGACCTTCAACTATCATGGGGCATGGCTGCATTTCCAGCAAAGGAATGATGGATAATTTGGAATAAAGTGAAATCATCTCGATCTGGAATAAAGTGAAGGCAGAGGGAGTCCTAGGAAAGGGGTGCTGGCCCCTGACATTGAGAGGAGACTACAGACCCAGTTTAGGAAATGTGAACAAAAGCATCTTAACTCCAGAACTGAAAGAGAGGGATGAGGTAGGGACAGCTACAATCACAACCAAAGGTGGCTGGCTGGGGTTAGGGCTGCTGTTCAAATGCTGTTATTCTCTTGATGGACATTTATTTAAATATCACTTGTAATTCCAAGAAGTTAAGTTTATGAGCATACTTATCTCCTTTTAAACATAGGGGTACATGTTAAAGTTATTAGGTGTAGAATATAAACGTCTGAACACAATAACTAAGAAAATGCGGTGAAGGCTGTTAATCAGTGTGATGGAAATATTTCAAATGGTCTATAAAACCAGCACATTGTACCCCATGTACACAGCTATGATTTAGTAAAAAATAAATAAATATTCCAGTGCTGTTTATAGGCTTAGTAGAACTCCTTTATTTAAATTAAATGAATTTATCTAACCTGAGAGGTAGCAGAATGGCCTCCCCAATTTTTTGCTCGAATCTCAATCCCCCGAACCTGTGAATACATCGTATGATATAGCAAAGGAGACCCTCCAGATGGGATTAAGGTGTGGACTTTAAGATGGAAACATTATCTTTATTATCTAGGTGAGCCCAAACTAATCTCTTGAGCCTTTCAAAACAGAGAAATTTCTCCTGCTGGAATGGACAGATGTGGCAAAAGAAGGCAGGAGATGGGGGGGGGGGGAGGTTAGAAAGATTAGAAGTGTGAGGAGGAGCTTCTCCCACTATTGCTGGCTTTGGGGAAGGCAGAGGGGAAGCCGCGGTATAAGGGGACACCTTGCACCCATCAAAGAAACTGGGACATTAGTCCTACAACTGCTCAGAACTGAATTCTGCTGACTCCCCAGATGGCTCTAAAGCAGATTCTTCCTCCAGCAAAGAGCAAGGAACAGGCCTGCTGATACCTTGTGTTTAGCCCACATGCAGGTGCTGATAGATAGAGCAGCTGTAGTGCAGTGTCAAGTTCTCGCCTTCCCAGACTGTGAGATAATCCATTCGTGTTGTTTCAAGGCGCTTTTCCAACCTACACATTGGCTACTGTGGATTTATGGTTTTCTTAAAGTAAAACTCTTTGGTAGTATTTGAGCTGAATATGTGATACAATATTCTTGCCTTAACTTACAGAGGCAGTCCCTGAGTTAGAAACAAAGGAGGTTCTGTAGGTTTGCTCTTAAGTTGAATTTGTTTGTAAGCCTGGACAGGTACATTTAACTATTACCTGTTAGAGTCTCTGTTCGTAAGTGTGAGTCGTACATCCGTCAGATATTTGTATCTCAGGGACTTACCGTAATAGTCCCTGTTCATAAATGCGAGTTGTACATCAGTTGGATGTTTGTGACTCGGGGACTGCCTGCAGCTGCTGTGATATGTGTGTCACTACTCCTTTTCATCAAGGACAACTTGCTGTCATCCTCTTGCTACTAAGACGACAATTATTAATACGCCCATCACATAAATGCCTTTACTTGTAGACAGAATCCAATTTGGAACTGGCCCTAGCTGCCTTAAACCTTCCTCAGAGGCATCCAGAACAGACCAAGATCTATAAGAAACCCCCACCCCTGCCCTGTTCCTGGGGTTTGCAGGGTTCCTGCGGGGTGCACTTTCCCGTGCTGCTGCAAACTAGACAAAGCAAACTAAACAAAGCTACCTTTTCCCCAGTGAGCCAAGCGTGTATTCTATGCAGTGTCTTTTTGGCTACTCAGAATCTGTTTTATATCTCATGACACATTTAATTTGGCAGACTCTTCTTGTCATCCAGCCAGTCCCTCTATCTCATTAGGTTTTCTCAATCCCCACATAGAGCCATTTGGGGGAATTTCCATAGTAAGCCACAAAGACTTCTTGTTCTGAATGGTGTCTGGCTAACAGCCTCGAGGCCGCCTTTCCCAACTTCTTGCTGAGATGCCCCCCAAACCACAGCAAAGCTGGTTATAAACTAAGACTGCCAACTCCATGCCAGAATCTGGGAAGAAGTGACACTAATCATAAAGCAGATGGAGGAGGGCTGAGAATAACCCACCGTGCTTTAACTCATGGCACACCCGAGACTGGCTCACGCATTAGGCACCATCTGCAAAAACAGAGATGAAGATGATTTGTACCTCCCTAAAAAATGTTCTCTGGCTCAGGGCCCCAGGCTCTGAGGAACTTAAAATAGGCAGACAGGTGTTGTCTATCCCATGTACATTTCTCTCATCTCCACCGTGTTACTCCACTCAGGCAGAAATGGAAAATCCCAGAAAATAATGGCAAGGTTGGGAGAGGAGGGGAAGAGATGGAAGGAGGTGAGAGAGATTGAGAGTCTTGTGCCCATGGCGTATGTGAGGAGGCAGGGTCTTACTAGCAGTGCATTCTGGGAGTTGTATTTTTCGTGTATTATATCAGCAGTGTGCATAAAATGGATTGGTTTTTTTTTCCATAATACCAAATAATACCATAAAATGGATGGTATTATTTTCACAAGCAGAAAATAATAAAATAATAGTAGAATAAAGCATCTGAGCACACTTCTTCTTTCAAAAAGTCCTATGTCATTGAGGAGACAATATATCATTGTTTTTCCTGCTATAGTAAAAATAGCTGAAATATTAATTGGAAAATAAGTGATAAACTAAAACGTGTTTAAATGACAAGAGATACTTGTACAAAACAGCTGAGGAAATATGGCCAAATATTTGAATAAATGAATATAAAATTATTTTCCTGCATACTCTAAGGGGTACAGGCTGTTGGATTTCTGTGTTGTTTTCCCAGATAATCACAGTGGCTTGGCAAAAAGTCGTACATCTAAGGATAATCATAGAAATGACTTCTGTAAAACACTCATGGGGATTAAGGGGAAAGAGCCTATTAACATTTATGGACATTCTTATGGAGAGATCTCCAAAGTCAAGAGATTTTGCACTTTATTTGGACTCTACCAGTCGTTAGCTGTAGTAGTTTGTATCCATCTCCTAAATAAATTTAATACTATCTATGTAAAATTAAGGGTAATATGAGGGGAGGGACTTGCCTAAAAGGTTTATATCATGCCTTCCTGCCTGGTTTTAAGAATCTCATCTCTGATTTTGTGAAGCTGACACACACACAAAAAAAGCTGTAAGTAGTTGCGATCTCCCGAAGAGTATGGTGTTTAACAGGAGACCATATCGGAAGTTAAATGAATCTCTAGTTGGTAGAAAAATTAATGAAGATATAGTGAGGTTTGTTCGACAGTATAATGTGTTTAAGAGTTTTTGGAACAAAAATCTTTTCTGTACCCCTTAAAATTTCACCATGCAGACAATTACCCATTCTGTCTTTAGGTATGTTTGGTTCAACTTCGAATCAAATTTCAAAATCAACTTCAAATCAAAAGTGACATTCTTCTTTGACTTCCACAGTGACTTCTGAAACAATGTGGGTCTCAGTCCTTGGGGACCACCCTTTCCTTCTTTGATAACTGAAGTTCAGCAAACCAATGGCTGCTCAATCAAAGATTCGTTTCCTTGGAAGTACCACCCACCCTCACGGATGCTGCTGCAATGATCTCTTCTGTAAATAAGACTTGACAAACAGCAATCTTCTGGCTAACTGGCCAGTTTGTTTTCAGTTTTACGTGCACTAGCCATTCTCCACTCTCTCCTACTCTCTTGCATCCTATTCATTTATCTAAGGGATGTGTTTTCAACTCTATTCTGCCCTCCCAACACCTGACATATTAGCACGTTTCTCTTAAGAAGCTTCGTAGGTGTCATAGATGAATTTCTTTCTGTGTGAAGAAGTAATTACCCTTCAGTGATCTAGGGATTTTCTTTTCATTTCTTCACATGCAATTTTAGTAATTAGGCTTTCTGAGCATGGATTGAGTTGGACACTGAGGAGCCAGAAAGAGCTTTTTGATATTTAAATTTTACCAGATTTCTATAATATTGTTGTTATACTCTCAGAGGCTAAACAGTTTTCTTCACTAGCTCTTCAGAATTATGATCCCCTAAAGAGTTTAATTTTTAGAACCATTCCCAACCAGTTAGTGAATTATTATTCAGTTCTGCATTTTCTGTCAAGGTGAATAGCAAATGTTTTACAGCTCGTATTTTATTATTTTAATTTAATTTAATTTAATTTTTGTCCTATTCTATTCTATTCTATTCTATTCTATTCTATTCTATTCTATTCTATTCTATTCTATTCTATTCTATTCTATTCTATTCTTTGTCTCACTCTGTTACTTTGGGTTGAGTGCTATGGCATCATTGTAGCTCACAGCAACCTCAAACTCTTAGGCTTGAACAATCCTCTTGCCTCAGCCTCCCAAGTAGCCGGGACTACAGGCGCCACTATGCCTGGATAGTTTTTCTATTTTTAGTGGAGTTGGAGTCTCACTCTTGTTCAGGCTGTCTCAGACTCTTGAACTCAAGTGATCCACCTGCCTCTGATATTTTAATCGGGTTGATCTACAGTCTTGAAGTGGCATGCCGCTTACAGAATACTTTTCTAAAGCTATTTTTTGCTAGCAATGCTTTTGAATGCACTTGCTCAGACATATTTGGAGGAGACTTTTCAGCTGCAAAGATGGTAGGCTGCTATTCTTCTAGAAGTGGCTTCTATCAGAGCTCCAGTGGGAGATATTAATGTGGCCTAAATGACATTTTCTCATAACTGATTTGATGTGAACCCCTGGGTCATGTGTAGGAGATGCAGAAATAGGTTATAATTGGTTTCTGAAGCACAACGTAAGTCTGGAAAATTATGGCATCTATTCAGGTTCATTAACTCTTTACATCACTATGAATTAATTCTTATTATTAGCATTGCCCTGACATGGAAATTTCTTTTCAAATCCATAAAAAAAATTTGTTTTAAATAACAAAACAGGTTCATTGTTCTGTTCTGTGTTATTGTGATGTTGCTAGGCGATGATAAATTTTTCTTTATACATTCTTTATTTATATGTAAAAACACCGAAGACTCATGTAACGACTTACAGAAATCTTGGAATCATATCACTTGGAGTTTGGAAGAAAATCAGTTAAACCATTTTCTTAGCCTCCTATAGACAGGCTGACAGCGGTACATCTAACATGTACTGAGCCAAGCCTTGTGGTAAGTACTTTACAGGCACTATTTTATTTAACATCACAGCCTTATGATGAAAATGGTAATGTTACCTACCCTTCCTTTTAGAGGCTGAGACATTGAAGCACAGAGAGATTAAATGGCTTTCCAAAGAAACAAATTATGGAGCTTAGGTCAGAGCAGAGAGTTTGGATGAAGAACCTCAGATTA
Organism: Loris lydekkerianus; assembly: GCA_963574355.1. Taxonomy (NCBI): domain Eukaryota; kingdom Metazoa; phylum Chordata; class Mammalia; order Primates; family Lorisidae; genus Loris; species Loris lydekkerianus. Next base: position 1,665 of record CAUYPK010134012.1, on the reverse strand, counting down.
AAAAAAAAAAAAAAAAGAAATTAAAACCGAAAAAAAAGAACCTCAGATTAAGAGCCTCTAATCATCGCAGTAAATAATCTGCAAAGCTGCGGGCAGGGGAAAGAGCCACAAGAAAACACACCAGCTGTGATGAGAGGTTCAAGGGTGTCGTTAAAAAGCAACAGGGTAAATAACAGCAGTATATCCAAGGAGGAATTATTCAGGGCTAAAAGGAAACAAGCCACTAAGCTGTGAATATCACTGAGTGAAAGAATTCAATCTGAAAGTGCTGCATGGTTCTGGCACAAGGCATTCTGGGAAGGCAAAATGATGGAAGCTGTTAAAAAATCAGCCGTCACTAGGGTGACCCTCAACCAAGCCTCTGCTTACACTTTTTCCTGATTCTCTAATACTCTGGAGAGTAATGAAGAGCTAAATATAAGTCAGCTTCATTTATTTTTTGCCCTTGGAAGTCTCCTCCAAGTGAGCCTGCCTCTTTGTTGCTGAGATAATGTTAATCAACTCATACTCTGTTCTTCAGCAGGAAAGGTAATCATGTTGATAGTGAGCAATTGTTTTTCTTTTTGTGTTTTGATCACTTTAGGGGTACACATGATTTTTACTTACATGTATTAATTGCATAGTGGTGGTGTCTGAGTTTTAGTTGCTCATGACCTAAACAGTGTTTATTGCACCTGATAGAGAGTTTTTCACCTCTCACCCCTTCCCACCTTTTCCCTTTCGTGGCTTTTTTCACTTAGCATAATGGCTTCCATATTTTAATGGTTGCTTCAAAGTCCCCAATTTCTGTATGTGTCTTTGCAGGTGGCCACAGAGAGGTGCCCAAGACCAGCAAGTCTACTTTGCCAGGAGTTTTAATCTCTGGCATTAAAAAAATCTGTTTATCATCGAGTTGGTGTTTGTTTCAAGTTAGTATCTGGGAACTTTGCATGGAGTAGCAGTTCTTAGATTGCTGGGTAATCAGTGTAACTAAAATGAAGAGTTCAAAGCTTAGGAATGGGGAATTTTAAGGGGATTCCCTGTAAGTAAAGAGCTCTGCATGGTATCTAGCATATAGTAGGACCTCCATAAATACGAGTTTTCCTTTTCTTTTTCTTTCTCCTGTCCACCCCTCTCTATGTCTGCTATTTCTCCACTCTCTCTTTCTCCCTATTGTTTATTTTTACAGAGTCAAGAAATTTCCTAAGATCCAAATTATAGGAACTTCAGAGTAAACAAAATCTCCCCAAACAATCAAAAAATCAAACCTTGTCTTTTGCCCTTGGATGAGGCTGTTCATGAAGCTTGTGTTACATCCTAAAGCAAAAGGAAGTGGACCTGAGTGTTAGATTTCAGTTCCAATCCCAACTCAGATGCTCAGCCATCAGCAGTGTGACGGGAGGCACCTCTGCCTCCCCTCCCTGAGCTGTAGTCTCCTTTCCTTTCCTTTTCTTTTTTTTTTCTTTCCTTTCTTTCTCTCTCTCTCTTTTCTTTCTTTCTTTCTTTCTTTCTTTCTTTCTTTCTTTCTTTCTTTTATCATAACTGTGTACATTAATGCAATCATGGGGCACCATACACTGGTTTTATAGACCATTTGACACATTTTCATCACACTGGTTAACATAGCCTTCCTGGCATTTTCTTAGTTATTGTGTTAAGACATTTATATTCTACATTTACTAAGTT
>CAUYPK010134011.1:0-23672 GCA_963574355.1 Loris lydekkerianus | reverse complement strand
GCAGAAAACCGTATTTTAACAGGTAATCAAGCTAAATCACAATCACCGAATCAGATAACCTGTATGACCCGAGTATAAGCCGAGTTCGGGTTTTTCGGCACAAATTTTGTGCCAAAAAAACTCAGCTTATACTCAAGTATATACGGTATATAGAAACATACACATATGTACATATCTTGCTTTTTTCTTGTATGTTTTGACCTTTCTATGTTAAAGCATAAAAGTCTGTCTCATTTTTAACCATGAAGTACATGTCATTGGTGTACCATAGTTTAATTTATCACTGCTTTGTTGATCAGTTTCTAGATTAATTATTGTCTTAATAGTCTTAAAAATTATAAGAAATCTTGTAGGTCAGTACAACTATTAAGTAAGTGTTGTCAATGATTTACATAGGATATAAGTAAAATATAAATTAGGTTAAGGAATATAATCTGAAGGTTGATTGTTACTAGACCTCTATTTTATATACCCTTCATGAAGAAGGTTGTGAGATTACAGGCCTATACTGGAAAGGAAATATTTCTAAGTGACAAAGGGTCTGCCTCCTAGTACTAGCTCTCTAGTTATCTATCTTTGATTAAAATCATTTAATCTCTTGAACTGAATAATGTTATTTCTGTTTCTAAAGTTCCTGGATTCTGTAATGATAATGGGACATTACCAGGTTTACCATAGGGAATGGGAAGGGCAAAATGCAAGAAATGATAATCAGTTTGTCTGATCTGTGTTACAGAGTCGTGAATCAGAATGAGATCTTCTCCTATGGATCAGGTTCAGAGGGATTGAGAATCTGGTTCAAGGAATGAAATGACTTTGACAGATTATTGAATTTAGAATGAATGAAATGATAGAGGCAGAAAATCTGGCTGAGAGTTGATCATGGATCTGGACACAGCAGTGCTAGACATAGAAACTAAAATGGGGGGATATCAGAGAAACTTGAGAATTAGAAGGAAGTCCAAATTCTAGGTTTTGTTTTCAAGGTATTTGTTTATTTATTTATTGCCTTTGTTGTTTTTAGCAGGCCTAGGCGGGGTTTGAACCTGCCAGCCTCGGTGTATGTGGCCGGCGCCCTACCCACTGAACTATGGTGCCGCCCCAAATTCTAGATTTGAGGAATGAGAGACAGTGAGTCTTCAAAAAGTTTTTGTATTAGGCCTGGGTGAGGTGGCTCATGCCTGTAATCCTAGCACTCTGTGAGGCCCAGGCAGGTGGATTGCCCTAAGCTCACAGGTTCAAGACCAGCCTGAGCAAGAGCTAAACCCTGTCTCTAAAAATAACTGGGTGTTGTGATGGGTTCCTGTAGTCCCAGCTACTTGGGAGGCAGAGGCAAGAGAATCGCTTAAGCCCTAGAATTGGAGGTTGCTGTGAGCTCTGACACCACTGCACTCTACCGAGGGTGACAAAGTGAGACTCTGTCTCAAAAAAAAAAGTTTTTGTATTAGGGGCCCATAGTAGAAGTTGTGTTGCAGGCTGGAATGGGATAGAGGGCAGATTGTGAAGGTCATGGCCAGAAAATCCAAGCCATTTTTTTATATTAAGCTGATGCCTGAACATCTGTTTATATCAGAGGCATTTTTCTGTGAGGTTGGCATAGTGGAGTTTTTCTGTCATATATGTATGTGATAGCTGAGTCTCTGGAGTTGATGAAATTGGCTAACATCTCAGGAAACAAGTTGGACTTAAAACTGTGGATGGGATGCTCCTTTAGCCAGTGGAATCCAGTTTGAGGTATTCCTCAACAGGATCCTTTGGTTTAATCTGTAATTATTGTTCTCTTTTTGCTGGGACATACCTGCTCTTTAATTTTAAGGCAAAATTTGGCAAATTTGTTTTGAATTGTTAACTCTGATGTGAAAAGGTTTTTCTTCTTGGCACAATTAATCTTTTTTTTGGGGGGGCGGGGGGGACAGAATCTCACTATGTTGCCCTTGGTAGAGTGCTGTGGCATCACAGCTCGCAGTAACCTCAAACTCTTGGGCTTAACTGATTCTCTTGCCTCAGCCTCCAAATAGCTAGGACTACAGGCACCTGCCACAATGCTAAGCTATTTTTTTGTTGTAGTTGTCATTGTTATTCAGCTGGCCCAGGCTGGGTTTGAACCTGCCAGCTTTGGTGCATGTGGCTGGCACCGAGCCAATTATTCATTTTTGTATATATAACATTTCTGCCTGTCCCTAAAGAGCTCAGGTCACTCTGCATTTATCTGTTGGGAGAGAGAAACATTTGCTTTAGGGGAATAAATTGAAGCATAGAAGATTGAGCTCTTTGTCAGGATTATGTAACAGTGGAGAAAGTACTTCATAATCTGTCCCTTAGTTTTTTCATTTTGCTTCTACATGGTAACTTTTATATTTAATCATGTCCTTATGAAAATTCAAATTGTTGAGAAAATGAGATGGGCCTTGGGAAAGGAGTAGCACCAGCTCCCACTCCTTTTCCATCTGAACCCAGGTTACAGCTGTGCGTTCCTCAAAACTGTTGTTATTTTGACATGTTTTCTACCTTGTGTTTTTGAGGGGTCTTGGAGGGGTCCCCTTAATGATGCTCATTTTCAGTGACCCCTGTATTCTTTTAATGGAAAGCTGCAGAGAGTTTAAAATCAAGTAAAATCTCTCCACTTTGCCTAGAGCAAGTCTAGGCTGGAGTGACTTTGACCATGCAGAGAAGATGCTAAAATAATATCTTTACAAAGAAACTTGCTGTCATGGTTATATATCTTTCTGTTTCCATAGCATCAGAGACTAATAGAACCTTAGAATTAAAAATAAAAGCTAATGCTAAGTCCTTTCCTTTAGTTTCTTTTTCTTTTCTTTTCTTTTTTTTTTTTTGAGACAGAGTGCTACTATATAACCCTCGGTAGAGTGCTATGGTGTCACAGCTCACAACAACCTCAAACTCTTGGGTTTAAGCAATTCTCTTGCCTCAGCCTCCCAAGTAATTGGGACTACAGGCGCCCACCACAATGCCCAGCTATTTTTGTTGTTGTAGTTGTCATTGTTGTTTAGCAGGTCTGGGACGGGTTCAAACCCTCCAACCCCAGTGTATGTGGCTGGCACCCTAACCACCGAGCTACGACACCAAGCCCCTGTAGTGTCTTGAATGAAGTCTTCCCTTTCCTGTGAATTTACTAATCTTATTATAATTTGACTGGTTGGACAGTTTGATCTGGGAAGAGTATTCATTAGTACCACCCTTAAGCTGGGACGAATTATGATTATTTAGCCAGATTATTCTGAATTTGTTGTTTAGCCAGATTATGCTGGCTAAACTTCTAAAGTTTTCTAGGGTTTCCTCAGGATCCTAGTGCCTCCTAAGGATCACCTGTCTTGTGTTAAAATCATAATAATGTGGAAATGCTCTTTCAGCCTTACAAACAGCTATGCTTATAAAAACTCTTTCCTAATTTGCTTCAGGTAAGGGAAAAAGAATAACGATTTTCGGCTGGATTGCTCCTGTGTTAAAAAATGATGGCTGGTCATTTTTCAGCATGTCTTTTTTTGTTGTTTGTTTTGCTATATTGTCCAGGCTTATCTTGGGTTCCTGGGCTCAAGTGATCCTCCTACCTCAGCTTCCCAAGTAGCTGAGACTAATAGGCTGGCATTACCATGCCCAGATAGGTTACTTTTTTTTTTTTTTTTTTTAATTTTTTAGAGATTGAGTCTTGGTATGTTGCCTAGGGTGGTTTTGAATGCCCAGCCTCAAGTAATCCTCTCACCTCACCCTCCTGAGTTTATTGTTCATTTTATTTATTTATTTATTTATTTATTATTTGAGACAGAGTCTCACTATGTCGTTCTTGGTAGAGTGCTGTGGCATCATAGCTCACAGCAACCTCAAACTCTTGGGCTTAAGAGATTCTCTGGCCTCAGCCTCCCCAAGTAGCTGGGACTACAGATGCATGCCATAATACGTGGCTATTTTTTTTTTTTTTTTTTTTTTTTTTGCAGTTTTTGGCTGGGGCTGGGTTTGAATCCACCACCTCCGGCATATGGGGCTGGCACCCTACTCCTTTGAGCCACAGGCACCACCCAATACCTGGCTATTTTTTGTTGCAGTTGTCGTTGTTGTTTAGCTGGCCCTGGTTGGGTTTGAACCTGCCAGCCTCTGTGTATGTGGCTAGTGCTGTAACCACTGTGCTATAGGCGGTGAACCTTTAGCCCACTTCTTAAATGAATCTGCCTGTACCTCTTTTTGTTTCCAGGTGACTGAGAAGATATATGGGTAGTATTGTCAGTTTATTGACTTGACTGTATTGGACTCCATCTAAACTGAAGCTTCTTGAGGAACAGTACATTCATATAGCTTTAGCTTATGCTTCGTAAAGGAACACTAGAAAATGACTTTACTAGATGTTTTTTCCTAATATCCAAAGTAGGGTATAGTAAATGTAGGTGTTTTCTTGTTACAACATTCAAAACAAACCAAAAACCAAGACACCTCATTTTTTTTCTTTCCATATGAGACTCTCTTTGGTTTCTTATTAGCCATGTCTGCATGCGTTACTCTCTTGGCTCTCACTTGCTATCACCATCTGATCTTTTGGCGAATATAACTTGGTATGCTCTTTTCCTTTTAAAGGAAACTGGTGGTGACAAAAGAAAAAGAAAAGAAAGTGGGGCTGTATACGATCTATGTGAATCCTGCCAATACCCACCAGTTTGCAGTGGGCGGGCGAGATCAGTTTGTAAGGTAAGTTTGTGGCTCTTTGTATCTTTGATAGTTTGAGATAGTAAGTACACTGACTTACTGTGTACTCCCAGGTGCTCCCTTAAGGAGAGGTATGAATTGCCTAGGAACCCATTAACCACTGTCCTAAATTTTTTGACTGTTTTCCAAAAATTTTACATGTCTTTTGAGGTTTTCTCTTCTCTAATGTAACAATCTGGTGACTTTACATGTTGTAGAGATTATCAAGTGTTAAAGAGGTTTGATGAATTCACCAACGTCTTCACATTGCTGTTAATACCTATGTTTACCAGCAAGTTCTGTATTAGTATCTTCCGCCATCTTCATATATAAATTAATGTACACTTGAAATTTTAAAAACTGGCTATGAATTTGGAAATAGTGCTGTTGACTTGGGAGCACTCAGTTTGAACCGAAGGTTTTTGCCTCCCACTGTCCTACACCACTTTTATTTATCCATAGTGATAACCTTTTTACTATGAATATCTGTTGTACTACTGGTGGCTGAGATACGTTCTGAAGAAAACAGACATCGTGGATTTAATCCCTATATGTACCAGTTAATTTCTTTTGACCCTTGATAATAAACTGTATCCATCTCAATCTAGTTGGCCTCTATTAACTATATTTCTTTGGGATCATACGTTTGAAAGAGAGGAGGAGCAGGATCACTAGAAAAATGAGTGACATTTGCTGTCCTTATGGTGGGTGAAGGGTATCTTCCTTTTGAAATGAGAGCACAATTTTATAACTATATGTTGAAGTTAATTCTGTTAATAAGAATCATGAGATAAGCTTTCAGAAAACATGAGCAATCACTTGTTTACTTGTTCAAGAATCCTGGACAGAACCTTGTTACTCTCAAAATTCCTTTCTTCTAGTCAAATATGTAGCAACTGATTTTTTTTTTTTTTTTTTTTTTTTAAGAAGAGGCTATTAATCAAAAGGGTTATAGTTGTCTAAACTTCCAGTTGCTATCTCCTCCAAATTGAGCATTCGATGAAATTTCTAGTTGAGATTTTCCTACTTAGAACTCTAAATTGGTTGAAGTCTTTGTCTGTAAAGAATTCAAACACTAGGACTGAGATGTCTGGAAGGGAATGGAGGAGTTGGCTACATTGAGGTTGGCAGTTAATAGTGCCTTATTCCAATACTGGTACTTTCCCAGGGTGAGAGTGGGGCGTAGAGTCTTATCATTTCAGCACAAGGGTACTTAGATCTTCTGACTCTTACGAGCCTCAGCATCTTCTATCCCTTCTTACATCCCAAGTTCTCAGCAGATAAGAGGTCATGGCAGAAGCACATACTGATCCTGCACAGGCAGGTAGCCCTCTCAGCTCTCCAGCTCTCTTCTGACATTATAGTTGTATCCTCAAGTTCTGTGGTACCTCTTCAATGCAGCCAACTGAATTTTTTGGGATTTCTCTTTTCTAATTCTTTCTTTGGAAGAACCTGAAAACATTTGTGCTGAATATTTTATAACAACCATTAACTTTTATTCCTAACCTAAAGGAATTCCTTCAAGGGAATACAGAGAAATAACTTACTCATCCTCAGTGCTTTGCATCATTCATACTGAATTTTAGTTTAGAATTGTAAAAAAGCACTTAAGGGAAGCTTTAGGGAGGCATGCTTTTTGGCCCATGACCAACAGAAAAGCAGGAAAAAGTAGACAAATAGAGTTATAGAGGTGAACCTCTTCTACTAAGTCTTGCTTATGTTAAAAGAATTTATAGGAGTAGGCTGGGCACAGTGGATCACTCCTGTAAACCCAGCACTTTGGGAGGCCAAGGCAGGAGGATCACTTGAGTCCAAGAGTTGGAGAGAGCCCAACCTGATCAACATAGTGAGATAGTAAGACCTCGCCACTACAAAAAATAGAAAAGTTAGCTGAATGTGGTGGCAGGTGTCTATAGTCCCAATTATCTGGGAGCATGAGTTGGTGGGATCACTTGAACCCCAGGAGATTGAGGTTGCAGTAAGCTATAATAAGAGCTATGATTATGCCACTGCACTCTAGTTCAGGAGACAGAAAAAAGAAAGAGCGAGCTTACAGGAGTAAAGAAAAGGCTAAAGTATGATTGGTTAACATGTAAATTTATGGTAAAGAATTTGGTATAGGCCCTGATTCATAAAGTACAGTCAAATAGTCCTTTTTCTCCCCTGTTCTTAGGCCAAGATCATCTACACACTGACGGAACATTAGATTAATAGCAGGGAGGAAAGAGCTACTTAGGGTAACAAGTTAGTGGGTACCTGAGAGCCTCTGGAGAGAGATGCAGTAAATTTGTTGAGAGGGTGCTAAAACCACTCTTTATGTGACTTAATATATGCTTAGAAGACAGAGGGAAATTTGTATTCATCTTTCTATCACCACTGACTCACAAAGGGTTGGCAAACTTTACTGCTTGTTTTTCTAAATAAGGTTTTATTGGAACACACTTGCTATAATGGTAGAGTTCAGGAGTTGCAGTAGAGACTAGGTCTACCAGCTTAAAGTATTTACTATCTTGCTCTTTAAGAAAAAGTTCTCCAGCCCTTGGTCTAATATTACATTTAGAGTATAATGGCTTATTAATAAATACTTGTGGAAAGAGGGAGAAGGGAGGTTAAGAGTATCCCTGTAAAGAAGGACAAAGAGCGTTAAACACTGAGGAGCATAGAATGGTCTGTGTACCAAAAAGCACCTCATGGAGCTCAAATATTTAAATAGTTTTTACCAATTGCTGACTTGCTGAAGTTTATGGTGGCCGAGTGACATATAGTGCTATTTATTTATTTGTTTATTTATAGACATTTTCTCACTCTGATGCTTGGGCCAGAGTGCAGTAGCATTGTCATACTCAGGGCAACCTCAAACTTGTAGGATCAAATGATCTGCCTGTTTCAGCCACCCAAGTAGCTAGTAGTGCAGGTGTGCTACCTGCCACCACACCCAGCTAATTTTTCTATTTTTTTAGAGACAGGTCTTGCTATGTTGCTCAGGCTGCTCTTCAGCTTGGCTCAAGCCACCCTCTTGCCTCCCAAAGTGCTGAGATTATAGGTGTGAGCCCTCTTGCCCAGACAAGGGCTTTTAGTTTAAACTTAGTGGCCTGGCACAGTGGCTTACACCTGTAATCTTAGCACTCTGGGAGGCCGAGGTGGGTGGATCGCTTGAGCTCATAAGTTCCAGACCAGTCTGAGCAAGATTGAAACACACCCCCACCCCCCGACTAAAAATAGCCAGACCTTGTGATGGGTGCCTTTAGTCCCAGCTACTTGGGAGGCTGAGGCAAGAGGATTGCTTGCTTGAACCCAGGAGTTTGAGGTTGCTGTAAGCTATGACACTACGGCACTCTATTTAGGGCAATGAAATGAGACTCTGTCTCAAAAAATAAATAAATAAATTTAGTTAAGAGAAAAAAACATATTATCAGCTGATAAATTTGCTAAAGGGTAGTAATTGGTAGTGTGGCCATTTTCTTTTTATTTTTTGTTTTTTGGTTCACTTACCAAACATTTCCTGATATTCTCTGTATGCAGGACATTATTAAGCAGGGGATTGTGGAGAATATGGAGATATATTGATTCATTCACTTATTTATCCAGCATCTGTTTTGTGCTAGATATACACTTGCCTAGACACAGTCTTTGCCTTTAAGGAAGATTTTTGGAGACACAGACATGTAAGAATTTAAGATAATAAGTAACTTACCCAGTATTACTCAGGTAGTAAGGAGAATAGTTGGTATTTGAACTCAGATCTTACTACTTAAATAAAGTGTAAACTTTGTATGCTAATTTTTCTCACAGAGAAAGTATTAAAGACAAATGACAAATTAGTATTTTGGATAGAGGGATCATTATGTTTAGAGACAAGGTAACAAGATTTGACATGGTATGTTTGAGGAAAAAGTCTTTTTCTGTTTTGTTGTTTGGTTTTTGTGTGTGTGTAGTGTTTAGGATCTTGGAGGAGAAGTGGTAGGCTGCCAGACTAAAGAGTTTGAACTTTAATCAGTAGATAGTACAAAATCATGGAAGAGCTGAGTATGGTGACTCATACCTATTAATCCCAGCTACATCAGAAGGCTGAGGCAAGAGAATCGTTTGAGGCCCGCAGTTCAAGACCAGCCTGGGTAACATAGCAAGACCCGACCTCAAACAGAACAAAACAAAGCAAAAAAACTAAAACCATAAATACTGAAATCACTGATGAGATTTAAGTAGAAATTTGTATGAAAAATTTACCTTTTAGACATGATTCTGTTGATAGGATGAGCAAAGAAATCAATTAGTAGGATACTGTGGTAATTAGGCAAAAAATGATAAGAGCGGAGGAGAAAGTTGATATATTAAAAAAATATGCCCAAGGAGTAGAATTGACAGGAAAGAAATGACTTGATTTCTGATTTGGACACTTGAATTTTGGATAGTGCTATTAATGAAGATTCATGGGGCAAGGAGATGGGCTTAGAATGAGTTTAGTTTTAGAAGGAGAATGAGTTTACTTTGGGGCATCCCAATGTTATACATAATTATAACATTTATATATAATACATTTGTCAAAGATAAAAGTCAAGAGTTCAGAATAAGTGTACAGAATAAGGTACAGATTTAAGTCATGTATCCATGTGTAGGTGGTAAAGCATTGATAATAGAATTTGATAACCAAAGGAAAGTGGAGTAAGGGTTTTTCCTGCCTTTCAAGGGGTGGACAAAAACAAGTCCATGAACAACAATGAGAAGTGGTTGGAGCTCAAGGAAAGAAGTGTTTCAGGGAAGGAGTAGTGAACAATGTCAGGGCTAGAGAAAAAGGCTTGAAAAGTATCTTGTTGGTTTTGACCTTCAATGTGAGTTAAAGGCCAAACCCGGATTGGGATGGGTTGAGAAGTAAATGGAAAATAAGGGAGTGAAAATCCTGAATTTTGATTGTTCTTTCCAGTTATAGGCTGGGCACAGTGGCTCATACCTGTAATCCTAGCACCTTGGGAGGCTGAGGTAGGAGGATCATTTGAACCCAGAGTTTGAGACCAACCTGAGCAAGAACGAGACCCCATCTTTATAGAAAAATAAAAAATAAAAATATTAGTTGGGCATGGTGGCACATTTTCTTGCCTGTAGTCTCAGTTCCTGGGGAGGCTGAGGCATGAAGATCGCTCAGATTCAGGAGTTTGAGGTTTCAGTGAGCTGTAATGACAGCACTCCACTCTAGCCCAGGAGGCAGAGTAAGATCCCAATTCAAAAAAAACTCTAGGTTACTTGTTTCAGTAAAATTTAATAGTAAGTGATATAAAAGTTGAGAGAAGAGATTGACTACTCTAAGCCACTCCAAACTGATAGAATTGTGGATTGCCATTTGAAATGTCAAGTACTGGATGAAAGAGGGTTTGGAAATGGATTGGGAAAGGGAGGACTTGTAAGGAAAAGTATAAACCAAAAGCTTGGTTTGGAAAATGTCCTTCATGTGATTTCAGTTGGCTGCTGCTTGCCAGTACATCAAATTGCAGCTCTTTAAAGGATCAGTCTATAAGTTAGACATTTTTTTTTTTTTGACAAGAGTCTCACTATGTTGCCCTAAGTAGAGTGCCGAGGCTTCATAGCTCACAGCAACCTCAAACTCTTGGGCTTAAGCAATTCTCTTGCCTCGGCCTCTTAAGTAGTTGGGACTAAAGCCGCCCACTACAGTGCCTGGCTATTTTTTTTTGTTGTTGTTGTCGTTGTTGTTGTTGTTGTTGTTGTTGTCATTGTTGTTTAGCAGACCCGGGCGGGTTTGAACCTACCAGCCTCGGTGTATGTGGCTGGCGCCCTAACCCTGAGCAACAGGTGCCGAGCCAAAGTTATGGCATTTTCATTGCTTCTTCCACTACAGAATTTATGACCAGAGGAAAATTGATGAGAATGAGAACAACGGAGTACTCAAGAAATTTTGTCCCCATCACCTGGTAAGATTCATGAAGGTCCAGTGGCTCCAGGCTTCCCTGACTTGAACCCCAGGCTGCATCCGATCTTGTTGGTATGGTGGGAAGAGCTTGGACTTTTGAGTCAGTAACCTGGATTTGAATCCTGGCTTTACCACTTACCAATATTGTGAACTTGGGCAGTCATTTCGCTTTTATTAGCTTTGGTTTTTTTAAATCAACAAGATAAACATAACAGTAACTGCTTTGCCTTGTGATGATGAGGCCTAATAAGACAGTGTCTATAAAATGGCTGGCACACAGCAGACAACTAAGAAAACCCTAAGCCTCTCCCCCCTGAGGTGGTCACATTTCACCAGTTGTATTCCTGTCTCTGCTGTCTTTCTCTTTCAATTTTTGAGAGAAGATGTAGGGGAGTTTGAAGGAAAGCCTGTTTCCTGAAGGTGGTATAACAAATGGGGGGGTGGGGTGTCAGTCAGTATCTGCTCCTTATTGCAGGTGAACAGTGAGTCCAAAGCAAACATCACCTGTCTTGTGTACAGCCACGACGGCACAGGTACGTGAGCAGGGCCCAGCTCCTAGGCTGGCACACCTCTCTGTCTAGGGAGCGCTGGGCCAGTGAGGCACATGCCCTCCGGTGCTCACCACTGTGCTGGAGCTCCGAGTGGAGCAGCTGGGAGTAGCTGCTGATGGTGAGCACATAGTGGGAGGATGCAGATGACCCTTGGAGATGCCAGGCACCATTTGCAGACTGCTGCAGATGATATTTGGCAGGGCCTGTCCTGAAGCCCAGGCTGCTTGTCTGAGCAGGTTCTTATGCCTTTAACTCATTACTGAGTTAATGGGTATGATTTTTTCTGAGCATTCTGCTACCCCTGGGTTGGCAGTATGTTCCTAGTCTACCCTGACTTGCCTGTTGTTCCAACTAGGTAAGATGGGTGTTACACCTGGGTATTCAGAGGGGGCACTACTGGCAAGAAGCCCCACCCCAGCCCCCAGTTCCTGGTCCCTGCTTTTTTCAGTCTTTGCCTTCACTGCTCTGTTCTTGTTCTTGGCAGAGCTCCTGGCCAGTTACAATGATGAAGACATTTACCTCTTCAACTCCTCTCACAGTGATGGGGCCCAATATGTTAAGAGATATAAGGGCCACAGAAATAACGCCACAGGTGAGACTGTCTTTCTAGGTCTCTGTGCCCCAAGTCTGTTGGCTTGGGAAATGATAGTATTTCATTGAGGTTGTGCAAATGGGAACTGCCTAAGAAGTAGGCTGCCTGTGTCATGATAGGCAGTGAGAAGTTATCCTAAATCGGACTAGAGTTATATTTTCTCACTGTGCTAGAGGAAAGAAAGCTTAAGAACTACTTTCACCACTATAGTGATAATGCTTCTAAGTGGTGGGCATGGCATAAGACTAGGCACTAGGCTTTATTTTTTTTATTTTAGGTGATTTCAGTGTTGGCACAGATACTTTGTTAGGGAGTCAGGGAAAACCCTCTTTAGTTGCCTAAAATGGGGTGAGCTTGTACCTCTAGGGAAGGAGCAGTAAATGATTTTTTTGAATGAGGCAGAGGAGGAGGAATGGTCTTAGTATCTAGCCTTAGATTACAATGAAGACTGGCCTTTTTTGTTCCACTGTCTATGGTTCTCAAAGTTTGGGGCATGTCGGAGTCACCTGACATAAAAATATAGCTGCCTGGCCTTATTAACTTCATATAGTCTGGTTAAATTGGTATGGGGTACAGCTTGAGCATTGGGATTTTTGAAAGCTATCCATATGATTATGATATACAGAAAAGTTGAAAAATCATTGCTTTGGTTGTCGTTAACCACTTTTTAACAAATATCTGTGATAATTTTGACTTAGAGGTAGTCAGCTGTTAGTTTTCCTTTTTTTCCTGAGCTGGTAAGAAGGGAGGGGAAAAAATTAGTACTTTGATCTCAGTCCACAGGCAGACAAAAGGAACAGTAACAGTCTCATGGCCAATGCGGTATTGGCCATAATAGTTAGGACTCCTGGCTTATTTTACAAGTTATGATTCCAGAGAATGGAGTCCTGTTATTCATGGTCGTGGTAGCAAGCATAGTTCACTTCCTCCTTATAAGCACTTGTGGCATATACCTTCATCGGTCTTAGATCAACTGATGACCCAAGAAACAAAAGGTACCAATAAAGGACACATCCAAGATAATCTGAGGGCATAGGATATTGCTGCCTAAGAGTGCGTAGAGCAGGGACGATCCGGGTTGGGGCAGGTAGGATGTTAGACCTGTAGTTGCCTGATAAGGTATAAGGTAATGAAACTGAGGCTGTTGCTAAGGGACTGCAGACACCTGCCCTAGGATCTCTCTGGGAGAATATAAATAGTCTCTGAGACTGATTTGATTCTTATAACTATCTATTATATACACATAATCTCTTTGTTTTGTGAAAATGAATTCTTTGGCTCTCAGTTGATTTCAAGTTTGTGAATAAATTTCCTGTGAGATAAATATATATAGGCCTGATGCCAACCTTATGTGGTTCTCTCATTTATCATTTCAGTAAAAGGCGTCAATTTCTATGGCCCCAAGAGTGAGTTTGTGGTGAGCGGTAGTGACTGTGGGCACATCTTCCTCTGGGAGAAATCATCCTGCCAGATCATTCAGTTCATGGAGGGGGACAAGGGAGGCGTGGTGAGTATGGTGTGCTGGGCTGGCTGGCTCCCTAGTCTCTTCAGTCATTAAGGTAGGTTTTAGCAGGTCCACTGAGTGCTCACCGTGGCTATGTGATACTGTGTCTTAGATGACGGCCAGCTAAATTTGAAAAGGCAGTATTAGGCCAATGCAGTGGCATATGCCTGCAGTCTCAGCTACTTGGGAAACTGAAGTAGGAGGATAATTTGAGACTAGGAGTTGAAGTTCGGCCTGGGCAACATAGCAAGACCCTGTTTCAAAAAAAAAAGAAAAAAGACAAGATAGCCTGAGAGTGCTGAATTTTTGATAGAGTATTTTCTTTCTTTTCTTGTTTTCTGCCTTTGAAGGCATGGTTTCTTGAGAAGAGAATGGGATCTTAAGGATGAAATTCTGTCCGGAGAGAGATAGCATAGGCATGGACCTTTTCCAAAAGAAAAGGCAGTGGCGTTCCAGGCACACCAGCTATACAGTGCTAAAACTGTCTCCACCTCTCACCCTTCGGGTTAACTAAGTAGTAATCTTGGCTGGAACCTAATCAGATAAAACTAGGAATAGCTTTTTTTGGACAATATGGTTTATACATTAGATGACATGGTATTTAGTATTCACTTTATTTGATTTGATAATCTATTCATATAGGAGAATATCCTTTTACTTAGTTGATCCAATTTGAAGTATTTATTTAGGGTTGAATTGTCCTGCTTACATTTGAGTGGATACAAACATAAACATAATGTATGTTTACAAATAAGGAGAAAGCATATGTGGCAAAAATATTTTTTTTAAGTGGGTGAGCACGTAATTGTTATATAACTCATGATCCTATCACGGTTTGCCTGTCCTTTGAGTTCTTCAGACAACCTCTGTGGACATAGAGCAAAAGGGAATAGTAAGGACCAAATTAGGGAATGAGAAAGGGTTAGCTAGATGTATCTGGTTAACTTCTTTGTTTTCTTTTTGCTTTCCTTTTTTGGGAAAGAGTTTAGTAGCTTTTTGTAGTAAGGCTTTTGGACTGCAGAAGATAGGAAAGAGACAGTTTGGAAGACTAGGTTGTACTGATCACCCAAGATGGACTCATTACCCAAGGCCTCTAAGGAATGACCGAGCCAGCTTGGAGCGTGCGCGTTCTCGCTCTCTCTTTTTTGAGACAGAGTCTTACTTCGTCACCATTGGTGGAGTGCTGTGGTGTCATAGCTCACAGCAACCTCAAATTCTTCGGCTTGAGATTCTGTTGTCTTAACCTCCCAGGTAGCTGGGACTATAGGTGCCAGCCATAGTGCCTGGCTATTTTTAGAGACAGGAGTCTCACTCTGGCTATTTTTAGAGACAGGGGTCTTACTCTTGCTCAGGCTGGTCTTGAACCTATGAGCTCGGGCAACCCATCCATCTCAGCCCCACAGAGTGCTAGGATTACACGTGTGAGCCACACACACCCGGCCTTGGTCTCCTTTGCATTCCTTCTAAGCTATGGGGAACTTCATAGAGTCCAGCCGTCTCTTAATGAGGTTTATCTTGAGAGTGGTTTCAGAATTTAGAATGCTTCCTTATAATCAGGATTCCATTCTTGTGTTTTTCTTGCCCTGATATAAGAGTGTTTTAGATTTTCTATTGGTTTTCTCTAAATTTTGGGAACCTCAGACATACATAGATCTAGGACTTTTGAGGCCTATAAATATAAGATGATCTAGAAGTTCAAGCTGTGTCTTATGGTGCCCTGTTTTATTCCCTTCTCTTCCATAGGTCCCCCTCTATTATCTGCAATGAACAAACCCAGACAACTGGAGTCTTAATGAAAATTCTGTAGTAGGCAGGTAGTCAGAAGGCCGTCAGAAGGTGCCAGCGAATCTTTTCTTGGTCATAAACTATTGTCTTGCATTCTGTTCCACTGAGCTTTTTCTTTTTTGAGACAGAGTCTCAAGCTGTCACCGTGGGTAGAGTACCATGGTTTCACAGCTCACAGCAACCTCAAACTCTTGGGCTTAAGCGATTCTCTTGCCTCAGCCTCCCAAGTAGCTGGGACTACAGGCACCTGCCACAATGCCTGGTTATTTTTGTTGTTGCTTTGTTGTTTTAGCTGGTCCGGGCCTGGTTCAAACCTGCCAGCCTCTGTGTTTGTGGCTGGAGCCCTACCCACTGAGCTACAGGCCCCGCCTTGCATTCTGTTCCAGAGAGATGCAGGGCTGAATGCACTCTGCAGGCCAGTTTGATTTCAGCACAGCCAATACCCAGGTTTGAAGATTAATGGGGTTTAATGATTAATCCGGGTGCTCAGGTGGGGAGGCATCTACTTGGGATGGGTGGGCCAGCGCCAGGCCTGAGTTTTAGTGATCCTAAGAGTAAAAGAGAAGAGATACAGAGACTACCCCCTGAGGTGAGTTTCCTTACTTGTTCTTGCCTCTGTATAAGCTGAATGATCCATAATGGACCTCACTTGGCTTTCTGTTTATTTTATTTATTTATTTATTTATTTTTTGAGACAGAGTCTCACTCTGTCTACTCTCAGTAGAGTGCTATGGTATCATAGCTCACAGCAAACTCAAACTCTTGGGCTTAAGTGATTCTCTTGCCTCAGCCTCCCAAGTAGCTGGGACCACAGGCACCTGCCACAATGCCTGGCGATTTTTTGATTGTAGTTATCCTTGTTCTTTGGCAGACCCGGGCTGGATTCGAACCCTCCAGCTCTAGTATATGTGGCTGGCGCCTTAGCCGCTTGAGCTATAGGTGCTGAGCCTCTGTTGGTTTTTTTATTATAAACTTCCATCAATGGGAGTCACCAGGTACCAGGGTAGGCTTATAGCAGTTTGGTATCATGAAGAAAAATATTAGAGCCAGGCTGGTTCACACCTATAATCCTAGAACTCTGGGAGGCCAAGGTGGGTGGATTGCTTGAGCTCTTGAGTTCGAGACCAGCCTGAGCAAGAGCGAGATCCTGTCTCTACTAAAAGTAGAAAAACAATGGCAATTTGCTCACTTGATCCGAGGTGTTGGAGTTTGCTTTGAGCTATGACGCCATGGCATTCTACCCAAGGCTACAGCTTGAGAATCTTGTCTCAAAAAAAAAAAAAAAAAAAGTTAAGCACCAGAAGAGAACTTAGAAATTATTGTCCACCTTGTTTAGGTCTCTTGACTCTGTTTTGGGGACCTCAGACATAGATTCCCATTGTTCTCATTCAGCCTCACAGGGACAAGGGTGAGGGGTGATGTCAGAAGACAACTCCTTAGTCTCTCAAGAACACTTCAGTGTTGATCCCATTCCCTACATTCTTCCACCCGGGTCATCTCAGCCAGAGCTCTTTTCTGTGCTCAGGCATTATTGACAGGTTAAGTCCTGGCATTCAGACAGGTCTGATGAAATTCTGTCGGTTCCCCCAAAAGGCTCCAACTCAGGCACTGTATATAATTTATTCTCTTCTTCCTCTTGTCATTGGTTTTGTCCTTAGTTTTCTAAGTTCTAAGGAATTGTTCCCCTGGGCTTTTTAATTTGCTGATTTATTCAAGCAGAGCTATTTCAGAGTACCGGTCTATAGCAAGGGCTTATCAGGTTATATGTCTCAGGTTGTATGTCTCAGTTGTCACATATCTTTTGGTAATACTTTTAGGCAGTGGAGGTTTTTCCTAGTTCCTTTTCTTGTTACAGGTGCACTACCTAAAAGAGCTCAAACACAAACTGCATAATGAGCTATAAGTGGAATGGGGCGAGAAAAAGAATGGGGTTTCTATATTACTTCTAGCCTCAGACTTACCTTCAGCCTTTTCTGAACATTTGTTTATTTGTAAAATGGAAGTCAGAGAAGGCTAGAGGTAACTCTTGTTTCCACATGTGCCCTGGCTCTTTAGCTGCTCTGCCAGTGCAGGCAGGGGGCTGGTCCATGGAGGACTCAAAGAGGTTTTTTGCCAGGGGTTGTTTTCTTGGACTCTAGGGCAGCTGTAAGGTGGAGTGCTTTTCCTGTGTGTCCTTATCTGACTAAAACTTGAAAATGCTTTAGCACTTAGATCTAGGGCTCACGTTTCCGGCTGGGATGGGAACTGCCCTGCCCTGCCCTGCCCTGCCCTGCCCTGCCCTGCCCTACCCTGCCCTACCCTGCCCTACCCTACCCTGCCCTGCTGCCTGCCTGGACCTCCTGTGTCCAGGTCAGACAGCAGGGGGCAGGAGAGCTTTCAGATAGAAGGAGGGTGGCTGAGATTGAGACTGTGGGGGCCCCTGGATGCTGCCTTATACCACACTCTCCTGTAGCCGAGCTGTTCTGCTGTCAGGGCAGATAGCAGGATGTTGCCTCCTGGGATATGTGTGCTCCTTCCAAGCAGATGTGACCCTCGATCACTCCCACCCCCCAGCTCAGCTTCCTCTTTCAGCCTATATATTCCTCCATTTCTAACAAACAGTACCAAGTGAGTGTAACTGTGTGCTTAGTGGCAGCTGCTGCTTTCTTCATTTTTTAAAATTTATTTGCCACTTGTTAAAAGCCATTGAGATGGTTTTTTCCAGCCTTGGGCAAATTGGAGCTTTGGAATCTGGAGTGAATGAGGTCATCTGGATCCTATTGCATTTTTGTGAAGCCAGCAGTAAGCCTGGCTAGTCACTCGCCCACCTCTACAGCTGTATCTGGGGATGAAGCCACCTCTGACTTACACATAGGAAGTGATAGCAGTGCCTCATCCTGTACCCAGTGTGTGTCTGGTGTTTTTCTCTACTGCCTCAACCCTGATCAGAGGCAATTATTTGGCTCAAGGTGAGTAGTGGTTTTTAAGCCCTCCTCCCACACATCCCTGACTCTGTATTTTCCTTCCTCCTGACCAGGTGAACTGTCTTGAGCCCCACCCTCACCTGCCTGTGCTTGCAACCAGTGGCCTAGACCATGATGTGAAGATCTGGGCACCCACAGCTGAAGCTTCCACTGAGTTGACTGGGTTAAAGGATGTAAGTAGCTGACTGCAGAAGTTCTTCTTTTTCTACTTTTCCACATGTTGTTATGATTCCTTGTTAACATAGGAAGGAATAATTTGCTGCCCAGTTTCTTTAAAGGTACTAATTAGCCCTCCCCTCCCCCATTCCTGTCATTGTTGTTGTTGTTGTTGTTGTAGGAACAGTCCTACTCCAAGGGGCAGCTGTAAAGTACCGCTAGTTGGGAATACACCAGAGCTGACGAGTTCAAATCCAGCCCATGCCTGCCAAAACAACAATGATAGCTACAACCAAAAAAATGGCCAGGCATTGTTACAGGTGCCTACAATCCCAGCTACTTGGGAGGCTGAGGCAAGAGAATCACTTAAGCCCAGGAGTCAGAGATTCCTGTGAGCTGTGATGCCATGGCACTCTACCTAGGGCGACAGCTTGAGGCTCTGTCTCAAAAAAAATAAAACTATTCTGTTTTAAAGCCTCCCATGGCTAGGTATGGTGACTCATGCCTATAATCCCAAGAGTGAGGCCCTATCTCTACTAAAAATAGAAAAACTAGCCAGGTGTTGTGGCGGGCACCTATAGTCCCAGCTATTTGGGAGGCTGAGGCAGGAGGGCTACTTCAGCCCAGGAGCTTAAGGTTGCTTTGAGCTGTGATAATGCCAGAGCTCTCTACCCAGGGTGACAGAGTGAGACACTGTCTTTAAAAAAAAAAAAAAAAAAAAAGGCCTCGGGCGGCGCCTGTTGCTCAGTGGATAGGGCCCCAGCCCCATATACTGAGGGTGGCAGGTTTGAGCTCGGCCCTGGCCAAACTGCAACAACAAACAAAAAAAGCCTCACACTTTCTCAGCAGCTGAACCTGAGGCATCCTTCCTACTCTCATCTACTCCAGCTTCTGTCAGGATAGGTCACCAGCCTTCTTGATCGAGTCCAGGGTTCCTATACATTGCTGCCCTCCACCCCCAACCCTTTTGGGTTCCAGGTGATTAAGAAGAACAAGCGGGAGCGGGATGAAGATAGCTTACACCACACCGACCTGTTTGATAGCCACATGCTCTGGTTTCTCATGCATCACCTGAGACAGAGACGCCATCACCGGGTAAGCTGGGGTTAGAGGTGAGCTCCCAAGGGCAGCAACCCTTTCAAGAGGGCTAAGAAGTTGGAGAGTAGTGAGTATAAGGAGGAATCAGGTGGTCCCGGTTGGGTTTCCTCTCCCCATCAGAGCTCTCATACAGCCTTGGAAGAGCCCACCAGCAGAAAGGGTGGTGTCTGCTCTTATTCTCCATTACCATACATGCACAGTGCTTTTCATAAAGGCAAAGGCAGGTGGGTAGGACAGAATTGAGAAGAAGTAAGTCTCAGGTGACTCTTCTGTTTTTCCTTTCATGTCCAAAGAGGCCAGGACAGGAGGTGGCAAACTGGAAGTTGACATGCTGCTGGTTTTTGTAAATAAAATTTTATTGGAAGGCAGTCATACCCATTCTGTGTATTGTCTGTGGCTGCTTTCATGTTACAGTGAAGTTGAATAGTGACAAGGACTGTATGGTCAACAAGTCTAAAGTATTCAGTGCTGACCCTTTAAGAAAAGTGCTGCTGCTTTTTGGCTTAGAGCATCTGAATTCTAGCTAAGACTTAACAGGCTTGTCCTTGTTCCATCAAGGGGAGTTACTAACAAGCCTTTCCCATCCCACAGCGCTGGCGAGAACCTGGGGTTGGGGCCACAGATGCGGACTCTGATGAGTCTCCCAGCTCCTCAGACACATCGGACGAGGAGGAGGGCCCCGACCGTGTGCAGTGCATGCCGTCCTGAGGCCTCACACCTAGGTGGGGCGGGCTGGGGCTACCCACCCGATCCTGCCTGGGCAACCCTTTCCTGTCCCAGGCCCTTATGTTCAGCAGAAACGCACTTTGGACTTTTTGCTTTAGATAAAAGAAGGACATCCCAGGAGAAAGACAAACCAGAAGGGAATGAACCAACAGAGAGTACCTAGGAGTGGGAGTTGAGCCCTGCAATGGGGCTCATGGAGAGGCGCACAGGACTCAGCAGAAATGGCCTCTACTCAAAGCCTCTTTTTGGTGGGGAGAGGGGAGCCTATTTTGTTAACTGGTTTGGGATAGAGAATGGGGTTTCTTTTTCTTTAATCTCCCTTGTTTCACTTGGGCAGGGGGTTGGGGGGAACGACTGACTATTCAGTACCAAGGGGCCAGAGTGGGAGATAGAAGTGCCACTCTCTCTTTGGTTTACATTTTTGACCTTTTTTTTTCCCTTTGTTTTTTAAAAGTCCATGACAGTTTCATCACCCTTTCCTCCAGCAATCCCATCCCAGGATCCAGTTTTTCTGGGAAGTCCTTAGAGTCCTTGAACATCACTCTTCACTTTCCTTTCCACCTCATTTATTCTCTGTACTCACCACAGTGTTTTGCACTTGATTATGTATCCTTCACTCTCTTCTCGTCATCCCATCACCCCCTCAGTAGGTTAGGTGAGTGAGGTTGGGGAGAGGTGGGAGGAGGGGCTGAGGTGGAGGAAGAATAGGAAGGATGTTACCTCTTCTATTATTTAAGAAAAAAAGTTTGGTGGCAGCAATCTCCCTGTCCCTATCACTGTTAGAGGCCTAATTTTATATCTATAAATATATTAAAAAGCAAGTCAAACTTGGATGTATCAAGGTAAAATTGTCAAAGTTTAAATACCTATATATTCTCTGTGAATGCAATAAAGGGACTGAAAGGAAGAGCGAGCAAGAGTAATGATGTGGAGGTGACATCTGGGGCCAGCTCACCCTCTTTGCCCATTAAAGATTGGGGCTTATCCCTTAGGTTTTAGCTGACTCAAGAAGGGAAGGATCCCCATCGTTCCCTTCCCTCCTTCCCTGCCTTGGTGTGGGTTTTGGGAAAAACAGGAAATTTCTCTCAACTCTTTTCTTCGTATTTCCAACCTCTCCATAAGTCTTATGGGGGTCCCCAGGATGGCTCTTCTAACTTGAGGCTGGCCTGTCTTTAAAACTTGACTGAACTATGACTTCAAGAAGGGTGCCACCACTGTAGATTCTTTCCTGATGCTCTTTGTGATGGAAGACACACAGAGTCTCGTACCTTTAACTTTAGCTGCTTTGATTCTTTAAGCCATTCAACTCCATGCCAACTCTCTTCCTAGTGGAAGAGTGAAGGGGGAAAGACTTTCTGGATTTGACTTTATACCTTATCCACCTCTGGATATCTTGGTATTGAGGAATAAGTCAGTAATCTAAGGATTAATACTGGTGGCTGGAATTTGGACGCTTGATCTATTACTGGTCACTGAGTATGAAAGTCCTAGTTGAATTCTTGCTCTTAAATGCTTTTGCTGCTATATATATATATTTTTTTTTGCCCCCAGTTCCCAAAAGATCCAGTGAGTAATTCTGAATCCTGAGATAGTTTCTATTAAACCAGGAAGGAGGAGAAAAGAGAGGATAGTATTCTCAGACACTCCTTCCTCCTGCCCCTTTCCCTAGCAGCTCTCAGATGAGTTGTTAGCTGCTGCACGTCCTCCCTGACGTAGAGTGTGTGTGTGGTGAGTGTTCTGTGTTCCTATTGCTCATGGGATGATGGGGTGGGTTGAAAACCATGCACTCTGGAATTTGTTGTATTTTCTCTCAGTAAAGTTTTTTTTTTTTTTTTTTTTTTCCTCCTGACTGCTGCTCTGTGTGCTATGTGGTCCATATGGACTTCTGTCTCTTCCCAGTATAAGTACATGGCCCTGCCCTCTCACTCTAGACTATAGGTAGTCATGTTTCCAGGGCTTGGGTTCCCACTGGCAACTGTTACCCATTTAGCTCAGTAGTACTTAGAAGATAGGGGCATATATTACTTTATGCCCCTACTTTATGGGGATATATTACTTTATTATATATATTACTAGGGTACTGCCTAGCCCCTATTCCAGGCTACAAAGAGGCATATGAGGATAAATATGCTCCCCCTCCCTTCCCAGTGATACAGTAATATATTACTATATTACATATATTACTAGGGTATTGCCCAGCCCCTATTCCAGGCTACAAAGAGGATATGAGAATAATTGCTCTCCCTCTCTTCCCAGTGATTTAAAGACTTCAAAATTCTGGTCACTCACAGAAATTTTAGAATCAGTCAGGTACAGTACAGTCAATCACCTTTTATTCCAGGGTTAGAACAAGGCCGTGCACACTGCAGACAGAGGAGCACAGGATAGGAGTGATCTCACAGCAATGTAAGAGGCGGGTGGGCAGGTTAGTCTTTTTAGATTACTTTGCCTTACAGAGAAACTACTAGACTCTGCTGAAAATAACCCTGTTTCTCTTCTCCCATTCCCTCCATAAGGAAGGCTCCTATTCTCACTCTCACGTAACATACCCCGAATGGAAGGACAGCTCATGCTCACATCCCCTCTCCCAATTAAGCAGGTATCTTTCTTTTAAAGGAGAAGCCAGACAGGGCTGGGGGGACTTGGGAAGGTCCTTTAAGGCAAAACCGTGGAGTCCTCGAGGTGTGTGTGTTAAGGCAGGTGTCTGCAGCAGTGGCCAGAGGGGATGGATAGGCTAGACTGGGTTAGGAGTTGAGGGTACTCCCTAACCAGCCTGGCTTCTTTCTTCCAATAGCCAGCTCCCCCCTCCCACTGACGTTTTGTTCCTACATTTTAAAAGCTCTTAACTTAAGCTTTCTCTACTCTCTGAGATTGCATGTGAGTTTTAAGTTTTTAAAAAAGCTTTCTTTTTTGTTTGGACTATGTAGCAGTTTGACTCTGTCACTCCCTTCACTGTGGCATTCCCCTCCCACCCCCGCTCTGGCCTTAGACAATAAGTTAATGCTAGACACCACAAAAAAGGGCAGACGTGGCAGTGCGGGTTTTTAATATACATATATGTAGAATATATATGTACACACAGTTAGCACGGTCGGGGTGGTGAGAGGCATCTTGGACAGGCAGGAGGCTGGGGTCACTCACTGTACTCTAGTGGTTTGGCTAGGAGGCATCCACAAGCCCGAGGACCAGGGTATGGAGTGAGAAGGGTTACTAAGTCCCCTCCTGGATTGAACTGGGGTGGGGATAGGTGCGAAGGAAAAACACTGCAGTTAACTTCACTTCTTTCTGGCTCAGGGTGTACTAGACCAAGGACAGAGGGAAAGACCAGGTGGGGTCAGGATTGGGGTTAAAACCTAAGGATCTCATCCCCATTTCCCTAGGTTCAGAGTCAGTATATGCAAAAATCTGAGTAATAAAGGAATGGAAAAGGGTATCCCCCTCTCTCTGCCCTCATCCACCTCAGGCTCAGTGATGCATGTTCCCAGCATAGTCTCTCCAGAGCACAAGTGGGTGGGGCATCTACTGCTGGCTACTCCAAGGGATTTGATCTTAGGGACCAGGAGGATCCCTCATACCCATCCTAGGCCCATAAGAGGGGAGCAGAAAGGAACCTGCTGGCATCTAAGTCCTTCAAACTGAGGGTCAGTGAGAGACTGGACTCTTCAGTCTGTTCATTTGAGGGTAC